>PVLC010003700.1:0-61406 GCA_004027655.1 Graphiurus murinus
GGTACTGGGGATTGAACTCAGAGGCATTCTACCTCCGAGCTATACCCCCAGCCCTATTTTTTATTCTTTATTTTGAAACTGGGTCTCACTAAGTTGCGGAGTGCCTCACTTAGGTAGCTGAGGCTGGCCGCGAACCCGGATCCTCCGGTCTCAGCCTCCCAAATGCTGGGATTACAAGCGTGCGCCACCACGCCCGGCTGAGTTATGAAATTTTTAATGTCAAAATTTTTAAGTTTTTGAGTGTGACCATTTAGTGACTTGTTTAATTTCAATACAAGAGTTGGAAAGGAGTTTTTGTAAAGCAAATACAACTCTTCCAAGAAGCCCAAGTCAATGGCATTGTTGATTCCACTCAAACTTTCATTCTTGGGCTTTTCTGCTCTTACTAGGACCATAGTGAGTGAGGACAACTGCTTAATAATCCCTTTGTAAGGTTCCTGACACCAGGCAAATTTAAGTCAATTTCTGTCTCTGAGATCATGCTGTTTGAATTCAATTTACTAAATGTGATCTCTGTATCATGAGAGTTCTAAGATACATAGATATAAATGAGGAATGAACGATAGGATTTTTCCCAGTGAAACATGTAATAATGAAGATGATTAAAATTTTATAAATGTCTAGTGTGTGAATGCCCACAAAATCTCCTACCTATGTGACTTTTGTGCCCCCTGTCTCGTTTTACAGAACCACAGACATAAAATAAATCATTGCACTTTGTTGAAATGACTGCTGCAAATCCAAATACATCTCATTGGTAGAATCACATGATTTTTGGTTCACTGAGTCATCCTGAGAAACTTAAACTATTTTTTTTTAATAGTGAGACTGTCTAGTGTCTTGGTGTTTTTGACAGGCAGTTTGTGGATATTGTCTTCCTGTTTAGGACCACCACCTTTTTGCAAGATGTAAGGGGTGGCTAGTCCTTCTGTGTTGTTTCTGAGCTGAATATTTACTTAAAAACCTCACTCTCTGAGTAGCTGATGAAAGAACAGAAGTTTGTAAATTATACAACACTGAGCAGTGGATGCCATCCATGGCTTTTAGCCCAGACCCTGTCAAATGATTTTCTAATTTCTGGCCTTAAAAATTATTGTGAATTATAGAAGCATTAGCATTTTTCAATTTAAATATAATATTTCTTAATTCATTCTTAAAACTCCAAGTTTACTTAAGAAAACATAAACTCTTATTGGATATGTTGGAAACATAATTAATTACCAAAGAACAAATGACTTTAGCCTTAAATATATAGGTTTGAAGGATACTTGACTTTACCTGTGTTAGGTAATATTTTTATGTCATGGGCTATGTCTTTGTATAGCACTTAATGGAGACATATGTCTATAATGTCAGGAATCCCAAATAAATTTCACCTCCTCTGCTTATTTTTATCTATTAACAATTACCTGGAATACTGTTTTCTGAAGGATTTTGAGGCTCTATTAAGGTTCAGTGATGATGTATTGAGATCAAATAACAATGTGTGAGCCGGGCATGGTGGTGCACACATGTAATCCCAGTACTTGGGAGGCTGAAACTGTAGGATCCGGGTTTTTGGCCAGCCTCAGCAACTTAGTGAGGCCCTCTGCAACTTAGTGAGACCCTGTTTCAAAATAAAGATTAAAAAATAGGACTGGGGGTGTAGCTTGGAGGTAGAATGCTCCTGGGTTCAATCCCCAGTACCACAAAAAAACAAAAACAATGTGTGCTCTTGATGCTGGAAGGAAATAGGGTAGAATATGGCCATACACTTACTATTCCTAATATGTACTTCCACAGAAAATGTTGTGCAAAGACACAGAAAGCTCTTAGCCGTGTGCATGTGTGTTGGGAGCGGGTACTGGGGATTGAACCCAGGGACATTCTACTTCTGAAGCTCTTAGCTTTTTGATAACTTTTCCTTTACTATCAGTAAAATAGTTGAATTCTTCTTTTCCCATCCTCCTTTCTTTCAAAACATCTCTAGAAAAGGTTTCTGTCTGTGTACTTTGATTCTCAACTTATGAGGGCAAATACATTTTCAAAAGAATAAACAGATATATCAAATGAAGTGTCCAAAGAGCTAAACAGGACAGTATGAGACTTGGATGAGGATCTATGTCCCATCTGCTTCACATTCAGGTCCCTGGGTCAGAGAGCACAGGGCTGGTGGCTCTACTCCCTCCCTTCTTGATTTTCCTTTAGACTTGGCCTTGGAAGGATGGGAGATATGGAGAAACCCTGCCCATCAGCTCAGAATCCATCCTTGTCATCACATCCTGATTACAAAAGCAACTTAGGCAGAGAGGGCATGAGCCATCGTGGGGAAGGGCACAGGGGTTCTGCATTTGAGAATCAGCAATGCCACTCACCCGGTGTCTTGACAAGTTGCTTAGGACTTCAATTTCCCTTTTTGTAATATGAAGATAATACTAGTTGTCATGAGGAACCGAAGGCAAGCTAACTATGGACACTGCACAGTGTCTTTCATACAGTTAAATACTTAATAAATGTGGCATATATTACTATTCATGCATACTTATAAACATTTAGAAGAATAAGGGATAGCCAAAAATATTCCAGAATATTCCAGTTTCCTCCTAGAATTTCCAAACTAACCTAACCCCAGGGCTTTGTAAGAAACTTGTTTATTGCCTTGAAAGTACTATCTATTCCCTCAATCTCCTATTTGCCTTTTAATCTGTTAGTTTTGCCACTAATGCTCATTTTATTCTTCCTTCTCACATCTCTTGCCTCTGTTTTATTCTGATCTTTCCCTTTCCTTTTCTTCTTTTCCCTCGTTTTCTTCTTGGACATCTTTTACTGTTCTTTCTCTGGTTCTCTTCTTATTTCTTCTCCTCACACTTTCCTATCAGCAGAAGGTAGTTTTGAGATTTAAGGTAGTTTTCAGATTTAAGACAATGAAAATTAATGTAAAAAGAAACTGGAAAAGAATCACGTTAACTTATTAAGTAGCAATTTTAGATACCTGGTTATACAGATGGTTTTCTAGAGAAGAACATGGCCTGAGGCATGTTATGAACTATGCTTGCTATATAAACCCGCTATTCTCTTGACTGAATTTTCTCTTTAGAGATAAGCGCTCCTAGGAGATGATGTCTGAGAGCACATCATCTGTTTGTCATCTGTAAAGAAGTGCTGAGTGTGTGCCAGGCACTGGTAACGATTTGCGGGGGAGGAGGGTAGCTCCTGTGCAAAATGGCCCAGTCATGCTTGGGCACCTGGGGAAGCGAAAAATAATTGTGGCATAAATGGCTGGAGAAGAAAAGTGACTGAGTGGAAATGGCCTGGTGACGAGAACAAGGAAAGAGGCTATGGAATATTCTAGGAACTGTGGCATATTGGGTATAGTGGATCATAGGTGAAGGAGGAGGAAATAGAATGGAATCAGTTCATAAGGATTTTTAGTCCAAATTGTGTTAGGTTAGGATGTGGTAACAGATGCACTTCCCAAAGTTTTTGGCTTAATACAATGGAAATGCATGTTCTGATCAGAGACTTTCCTGTTGGATTGTCCTGATCCTGTCATCTTAACCCATCGGTCAGGACCCATCCTTCATGAGCATGCTTTTGCATATCCCCTTAATTCTCTTACTTCTCAGCTGGCTAGTCCAAAGCCCTAATTAAATCAAATTCTCTACTCTGTACCTCTTCTAAAGAACTAGTTATACCTTCTCCTATGTCCTTTAATCCACATATCTCTTTTCCTCTTTATTATCAGTAGATTAAAAATAAGCATATGTTATTTCACTGAGGAGCTAGATTAGCTAGACTTTCCTCATGTTACATTCCCAAATCAATGGAGCCTCCTATATCTACCTCCTCTCCTTCTATCTTATATCCTGTCACTCTGCCCTGGTGTCCTTGCTCCAGTCTAGGATGAGTTCCTTCTTCTGTATACTGGATCCCATCTTCTCTCGCATACCTACAGATATGCTCTTCAACTCTGTTCTTTCTGCATTGTCGTCAGATTTTCTCTTCCACTTGGTCATTTCCAGTCAATGTCTAAAAGCATGACACTTTCATGTTTAAAAGCAAACCTTTCCTGACTCCCCCTAACCACTGTAGTTACTGCATTATTTTCATGCTCCTCTTTAAAGCACAACACTGCAATCTACTCTTGATCTTTCTTTTCTATCTCAATTCGCATCACTCAAGGGATGCCCTCCCCAAGGTCACCAGTGACTGTCACATTGCCAGATACAATGGTCAGGGCTCATTTTACTCAATTTACCTTTTGAATTTGACTCACTCCATCATCTCTTCCTTTTTGAAAAACTCTAGCTGCTTGATTTCCTACAAACCATTCAATCCTGTTCCTCTGGTTTCATGGGTTGTTCCCAACTCTCTTCTCTTTCCCTGCCCTCTTTCTACGAGTCTTGGAGCACCAGAGCCTCAGCCTCTGATTCCTTCTCATCTCTGTCCATACTCATTCTCAAGGGCAGGCGATATCTTCCAACATCACAGCTTCAAACACCAGCCCCACACTGATGACTCCCAAGTTGACATCTGTTCCAGACTTCTCCCTCTAACTCTAGCATTGGAGACCCAGCTTCCAACTGACATGTCCACAGGGATGAATAATACATATCTCAATGTGAACACCTCCAAAATGGAATCCTTTTTTCCTCTCTCCCCAAACCTGCTCCTTCTACAGTCTTCCTCGTTGTATCAGGTGCTTAGGCCAAAGAAAGCTTGGAATCATCTTTGCCTCCTCTCATTCTCTCACACCTGCATCTAATTAATCATTAAGTCACATCAGTTCATATATTCAAAATACATTTAGGATTCCTCTGCTTCTGACCACCTCCACTCCCCTGGTCCACATCACCACCATCTCTAGTCTGGGGAGGGCAGCATATAACTGACTGGGCTCCTGGCTTCCCTTTTGTGTGCCACAATCTGTTCTCCACATTGCAGGCAGCCAGGGTGAATGATTAAAAACACAAGTCAGCTCAAAACTCTCCAATGGCTTTCCGATTCATTCAGAGTAAGATGTGGAGTCCCTGCCATGCTCAGAAGGCCCCGTAAAGTCTGGCCCCAGCTCCCCTCTGACCTCATCTCTTACCACCTACTCCTCGGTCTAATCAGCCACAGTGGCCACCTTGTTTCTCAAACACTCCAAGGAGTGCCTACGTCCAGATCTCTAAGTTAATTTCTTTTTTAAGTGAACATTTCATAGTAAACCATGGGATCAACTTTTCCTGAATCGAAGTATCTTTTTCTTTTGGGGAGGGGAGGCTCTTGCAAAATTCATGAAAAAAGGTCATGAGCTTTCCTGTTAGCGAAGTATTTCTTGGAGGGCATTGCTCTCTATGCTCGGCCAGTTCCCATTTTCAATTTAGGGAAATATAATTTGTGAAAAACAAAAGTACAAAAAGAGGTAAAATATAAAAGAAACACTTTTTTCCTTTAAGGCTTTTGACTTGATCAAAAAAGACCAGGAACCAGATGAAGTCGTTTCCTGTATTATGTAAACGGTGTCTAAAGAAGAAATATGCTTGCACTGTACAGGAAAGCATGGCATTGTTTCTAGTGCCATTTGACATTTCTTGCACTATGAAGCAATTGATATGTGGACTACAAGCTAATCATTTGGGGAAGTGCTTTTGATTTTGTGAAGATAGCTGTAGTATTCAAATTTTAAGACAGTTATTAAAAACTGGGGTATTTTCAGTTATTTGTTTATTTTGAGAGAAAGCCCCATGTAAAGAAAGTCTTATTGTGGTTGGCTATTTTGAACTGTATTTGGTCTTTGTATAAACTCACCAAGTTTTTCCCTTATTGTATCACAATGCAAACTTATTATTCATTCTCCTGATAAATATTTTGCTTTCTTAAGGCAAAGCTAAACATTTTCTTATACTAGCTAACATAACAAAATGTACTTATTATCTAATACAGAAAGTTCTCTGATGTGTTAGACATGCCTGAGAACTCATATAGTGTGATCTCTTTTTTCTTTCTTTAGAATCATTGTGAAGAATGACATTAGGGCCTGATATAACTGCCACTTTTAAACCATGTGAGAAATAGTAGCAAGGTTGGCAAAAATGCAATGCCTATTTTCCCATGCATTTCCTTTTACATTTGGATATTATTGTATAATTCCAATCAGATGTCTCCCTTTTAAATTTATCATTCAATTGGTAATTTTGTTTTGTCTACTGTGTGCAAGGACCCTTAGATAGAGACTATGGGTCATATGTAGAAGCTTAGGCTCCACATTACTCTCAAGCAGTCTAAGATACTTTTAGGAAACCAAGCTGTGAAAAACAGAATATAGCTATGTCTGTTAGGAAGAAAAGAGATAATTTTAAGATTAAAAAATAAAAAAAAGAATAGGTCATTATGCATGTGCACATGCAAACACACATCATAATTAATTAATATTGAGGAGATTGTAGGTCAGTCCATTGTTAACTGGTTGTGGAAAAGTCATTGAAACAAATGCACAAGGGCTAAATAATTGTTAATGCGTGTTTCCCAAGAACAATGAAATAACAGATGCACATAGTCCTAAAAACAATGTAATCAACAAAAATTATTATTAGGCAATTCTCTAGGAATATCACTAAACAGCATCATAGTGATTTTCCAGAATTAATGGGACTTTCCAAAATGCCTATGGTAAGCTGAAGTATTATCCCATTTGATGACACAGTTTGCTATAAAAACTATTAGGCTGAGACACACAAAATTACCAATTTGTGAGTCATAAAGAATTAAGAATCAGTGATTCCTGTGATTGGCCTGACATAAGTGACTTGAAGACTGGGTCTGTTTTTTACTTTGTACAGCCTCATTCCTAGCACATAGCTCAATACAGTAAGTACCTAACTAATGCTCATGGACTGAATGTTGAAAGTGTGCTAATATAGAGACTATCTTAACTCTTTTCAGACACAGTGTTATTGTGAAGTCAATTGCAAATCTCTCAAGTGAATCTTGTGAGTGCTTTGGGCAGTTTTAGCACTTTCCTAGAGCTACAGAGTACTGGAAATACTCATTTTTTTTTCAGTGAATATGAAAAGGGGCATGTGTATGAGGCCCTACTTGTCCCACATTTGGAATGGCTTGTTTTGGCCAGCTATGTAGTATGCTGGGACATTTGGCTTTCCCTCATAACAACTGCTTCTAAGCTCTTCATAGAACCACACAGTGTGATGGGGATCTGTGCACATCATCAACCGCACACCCTCATTTTGAAGATGAGGGAACTGAGGCTCAAGGTGCTGAATGATCTGGCTGTGATGGGAGTCAAGGCTCAAGGTCTTGATCCCTAAGCTGGTGCTTTACCCCTTGCTTTATGGTGTACCAGAAAGAGATACCTGAGCGTAGGATAAGACTTGAGTCAGATATGGAAGCAAAGCCAGTGCCAATATTTTCAACAAAAGCTATAGGAATCCTAAATACAGAGGGTATATATTTCGTTTTTAGTATATACCTCATGACTCTCTATTCCTCTCTGTACATAATTGTCATTGATTTCTAGATGAAATTAATTCTTAGAAGATCAGCTTGGAAAAGAAATGATAGTATGATGATATCAGTAGTTTATACCTCATTGTAAATATTATTTAATATATTTTAGAGATCTTATTGCATTATCAGAAAATCTAGGAGGTCAAAATATACATTTTCATATTGATTTTCAGGATTGCTTTAACATTTTTTAAATTTGAACTTGCATATGTCAGAGAAGCCACTTAGTTTTTCATCAAAATTGTGTACTGTGCCCTTATTTAGGGAAAACATTAGGCAGAATTCCTTTTTATGTCATTCTCTTTTAAGTCTTACATGTTTATAGAGTATAGTTACAGGGGAATTCCTTTGGTAGCCTTCATTGAGCGTCAGCAAAAGATATTATTTTTGGCTTCTGTCCTGATTAACTCAGACATTTTAATGTGTGTTATGATGGGTTATTTGATGGATAGTCACCTGTACCCTGTGATCAACTAAAACTTGGCCACTTGAGTTAAACCTTAGTGGCAGAATGTCATAATTTCCCATCTTTTGTTTGATTAATACTTCCTTTTGAGATCTGAAAGGGAAATGTCTGGACGTACCCTTCGATGTACGGGCACACTCAGGATGAGAAGGAAGACGTGCCTTTGAGGGGAAGAGAATTCAAAGTTGATCATAACAAGTTCATTCAGGGCAAGCTATTAGACACCTCCCCTCCCTTTTTTTAAAGGAAAGAAGAAATAAACATTTTGCTCACATTTAAAAGTGTTTTTTCCTAAAATTTTATTGACTTAAATGCTTTATTTAGGCAAAAAAACTAATAGCATGTGAATGAGAATAAGTAAAGGAAAAATATTAAGCAACAAATGACAAAGAATTTTGGTAATAATGGGTGAGATAAAATGCAGTTGTTAGATTTATAAACACATTATTGAAAGATGTTACAGGAATATGTGATTATTATTTGCTCTTTATTTATGAAGAGTAGATAGAATATTTGCTAAGCCTAGATCAGCCTTCATGAATAAAACTACGGCATTCTTTAACATATGGATTTATTTTTTTCAAGACTCTTAGCTTTTCACCCTTTTGGAGAAGAAGGGTTCCTTTTGTAATATACTTTTATTGGTGCATTATAATAATACATCATAGTGAGATTCAACATGATGCAAACATGCATGTACACAACACTTTCTGTGATTCCATCCTGATCCCCATCCCATATATGTTAGTGAGGTTGGTAATGATACCTTCATATATGGACATAGCATTATTTGAACTGTTTCCTTCCTGGAGCCTCTAGTAGACTAGCAGAAGGGGGAAAATGGAGGGTTCCTCTCAACTCCCAATTTATATAATGTGTTTTCTGAAAATATAAATGAAATGTCTAATTGAAGTTCCAGTGTTTACACAGATAGAAAGTATTAATTAATTCACTTTATTAATACTTATTGAGTCCCTAATATGGAGCTCTCCTTCTAAGAGACTAGGTGTGTCAGCTGTAGAATAAGAAAATAAGTAAGCGCAATGCTTGCTTTCCTGGAGTTCAGCATCTAGCAGAGGGACATCAGGGAGCAAGTACACATGCTGGCATAGGATAACAGCTGGTGATCAGTTTGCTAAGTAAGCAGCGGAGGAGACTCTACCTTGCTACAATAAAATGACATGTAAGGAGAGATCAGGAGCATAGAGAAGGAAGTGTGGGGGGCTGGTTTAGCCCAGCAGGGTGGGCAAATACCCAAGGCAGGAAGAAATGCGGCTAATTCCTGAGACCAAGGAAGGCCAGAGTAGAGCATCGAGGGGCAGGAGGCATGTGAAAGGAGAGGAGAGCAGAGAAGAAAGAAGATGTTTGTGTCTTTTGGACATAGCAGCTGCTGCCTATATAGGGTGGGAGGAACTAGGTAGAAAGAAAAGAAAACATGGATGGTAGGAAGGCTTGTCACTGTTTCCCTTTTTTGCTAGTCATTTATTTAGAAATATTTACATGATTATTAATATTTTTACATTTAAAAATTCCAATGGGAAGTCATTTACAGTTTTAAATAAGAATATATCTTTTTTTTTTTGGTATTAGGAATTAAATTAAACCCAGGGGTCTTCTACCTTGTAGTTACACCCCCAGCCCTTATTAGTTTTATTTTGAAACAGGATCATGCTGAGTTGCTGAGAGTCTCACGAAGTTGCTTAGGTTGGCTTTGAACCTGCAGACTCAGCCTACCAAGTATAAAGATTACAGGCATGTGCCACTGCACCCAGCTATAAGAATGCATTTTAATACAATTCTGCTTTTAAAAGATTTACTCTGCCATCATATGGAAGATAAGTTGGATGGGGCCAGATTAACACATGCTCTGGGGAAGTAATGTCAGGGTGAGACTTGAGTGATGGCAGTGGACTGGAGAGGAGGTTACTTACGATTTATTGAGGAGGGAGGAGAAACAAAGAACTATGGATAGGATGTTGGGGGAAAGGAGAGGGAGGAAACAGGTAAGTTTTATAATGAATAGAATCATGACACATGATATGGACTATCAGGAGAGAAACCAGTTTGGGAAGTATAAATCAGAAATTCTCCTTTATATATGGTGAATGTGGGATGGTTGCAAAATCCCAAAGAGGTCCTGTCAGGCGGGCAGTGGGCTGTGTGAGTCTGCACTTTGGGGATAGGTCTGGGTTGCAGATAAGAGCTTGGGAGTCATCAGGTACATAGGTTAGTTAATGCTTTGATAGCAAAAAGAACCCGTTAGAGGGTAAGGAGGAGGTAAAGGACAGGATAGAGCCTGAAGTCTTGCCCACATTTTCAGGTTCAGAAAGGAGAAGTACTTCAGGAAGATGCAACTATGCAACCAGAGCAGCAAGGGGAACACCAAGACAATGAGGCATCTCTGGAACTGAGTGTTTCAAGAAGGATGGGATACCAGAGGCTATACTTCTAGTCTGGACTATCAATTTTTTTTTCTATTTTAGATAAGTCATCTAATTTCTTGAAATTTTTCATTTTGCACTTATGGAGTGGGATGAATCTGTCTTGTGTATCATACAGGCTTGAGATGAGCAATGTTGAAGGTATCAATCAAATTAATGTTTCTTTTGTACCTATTAACCTATAAAATTGATTTGCTGTACAATTTTCTACTATAATTATAGTGACAAAGGCAGGTAATAAGCATTGATTACACTGATAATGCTTCACTTTAAACATCTGTACATTGGTGGTGTAAAAGAAACTTAAGTCAGAATTAGGTCAACAAATAGTTTTGAATTAATATATAAACTTGAAAGGGATAGAGGGGTAGAAATTTAATTAAATATATTTGTAAGAGGCAAATATTTAACCAAACTGGAATATATCATTTAAAATTAAAATACATTTTTCTAAACTCTCTTTGTAAACAACTAAGCCATGCCTAGGTAGAGAGCCACCCTCAATAGCTGTGGTCGTGATAGAGTTAAAGTAAGTCATAGGGAAGGAGAAAAAAAAGCCTTTACACAACTTAGTTAAAACAAGAACAAAGAGTCCATGGAAAGCACCAGGTGTGACATGGAAGAGATAAGGAACAAACCCTTCTGTGTACACACCACTTGTAGATTATTTAATGACTGGAAAGATGACCTCCACCGAAAGGTGTGGCATGAAAGTGAGCATGAAACACAACACTAGTCCTACGTTTCAGCAACTCTGATTTCCAGTGGGCTGGGCTGGTGCTGACAGTCAGCGTGTCCATTGTAAGACAGGTTTATTTCTTGCATAAGTTTAGCATTATCCTGGAAGCCCTGGCTATTGGCAGGGCACCCTTGCCTACCGCCCCCCATGCTTTCTTTTCTTTTTTCTTCCGTCTGACTTCTGAAGTGCTTTGGGACTTTCTTGTGTTGTGATTTTATTTTCCAGCCTCCACAATTAGGTAATCATTTATTAGTCTTTGCTGTGTAATTGAGAGGCAGGTTATAATTTCCCCTGGCTTTCACGATGACTTGTTGTGCCTACCTTTCCCACCTCTTTATATCATGAGATTAAAGCATTAAGGGAGTTCAAGCAATGTAATAAAAACTGGAATTAATTAACTGCACTGAAGATGATTATATTATGAATTAAGTAGCTCCTTCTCAGAGCAATGGCTGGCACATAACTACCACAATAAATAAATGTGTAAAAATGCAGTTTTCAGGGGGTTTAATTTTCAAAAGAGCCTTCACTAATTCTATTAATATTTATTGAGTCCTATCAGTACCTATTGAATCTAACCTCATTCATTCTGATTAGAAATGTGTTTCCTTTCACAATAAAATAAATTTATTGGTGACAGAATAAAGAAATCTTAAGTCCCGCTCACAAGATCTCATTGTGATAAATGTTTACTGAGTATCTACTATGAACCAGGAACCTTAATACAGTGTCTAGCATATAAGAAGAAGTGAGTACAAGCTTCAGAAGAGAATTTGACTAGGAAGAGAGCTATCTGTCTATAAAAACTGTCATATGTCATTTTAAGAGAAAAATGCAAAGAAATATAGGGGCAAGAAAAAAGTACATCAAAATTATGTTTATTATCTGCCAAATAACAAAGAATTTTCTTAATTATTTTATATTTAACAGTAACAAGGTGTTTTCAAAGTTATCTGAATTTTTAGGTCATTGATAGGGGTGATGGAAAATATTTTATACAATGTTGCTTTGGGTATCTTCTACTTAGTCCTCTGTGTGGCTCAGTAGTGCTTAGTTTAGAGTATGAGGAAATACCTTTGACTTCTGAGTAGCCCAACAGCTTATAAATGTGGCCTCGAAGCCAGGCGTAGTGGCAAACACCTGTAATTCCAGTACTTAGGAGGCTAAGACTATAAGATCGCAGGTTTGAGGCCAGCTTCAGCAATGTAGTAAAACTCTCAGCAACGTAGTGAAATCCTGTTTCAAAAAAAAGGGGGAGGTGGGGAGGGGACTGAAGTATAGCTCAATAGAATGCCCCTGAAGTATAGCTCAATAGAATGCCCCTGAGTTTAATCCCCAGACACACACACACACACACACACACACACACACACACAATCATCAAGTACAAAGATGGTGTGTTTCATCACCATCAATTCTCATTAAACCATTTACAGTTAATTTATATTTTCATTACTTGTCAGTTGGCTCTAAATTGAAGTCAATAAGGTTGAAAGAACAGGAACTGAGGATAAACAAAAAATTTTATATGTGTTGATTTGGCCGAGCTATTCTTATATGAACAAAAGACAGAGTACATCAACACTAAAATTAATTTTTGCATGAAGATCACCAACCGAACAGGTGAGGTTTACAAAGGTATGGCAACAGTGTAAAAGAAAATTATTTTTAAGATATCAAGCCTGCCACTAAATGCACAACTGTATTGACCATTAAAAGTATTCTCTGTCAGGGGAAAGCCCACCAAGTGCTGTAGCATTGTCTCTTATTGTCACTATACACTACATCATGATATGAGATTATAATGCTTCAATAAAACATGAAAAATAAATTTTACCTAAAAAAGTATTTGCTGAGCCCAGAACTACAATGATTAATTCATTCAATGGATTCACTGGGGGTGGGAGGACTGTAGAATTCCTTCAGAGAACCTCTCTCTCATGCATGAAGGGTGATAAAATTGCTTCCATTGAGCAAACATGAAAGGAACTTCATTGTTTGTAGTCACTTGGACTTCACAGTCATATTTTTCTGAAAGCAGCTGCATTTCTTGCAGTGGTTCCTGGTGTTCCTTGTGACCTTCTCTGAGTACTCAGCAGTGTCTGATCTCATTGTTTGGAAGCTCATCCTTTTTTTCCTGAGAAGGAACTGTTTATTTGGCAGTCAGCCAATATAACCAAGAGGCGAGAGAAGAAAAAGAAATAAAACAAAATAAAACAAACCTTATCATTTAATGATTTGGGGAAAAGGAGGGAAAATGGCAGAAAGAGGGGATCATAATGCTTCCAATTCACTGGATTTATGATATCAGGAATGGGATTTGGCTCTTTGAGTATTTGAAAATAATGAGGTTAGACTATATCAGAGTTGTTGTCTCACAGCCTGTGGACTATGTCTAGCTAATACAGTGTGTGAGGTAGAGAAAAAAGAAACCAAGTTTCTTTAGGGGGGCTCTGTGGTTCCACATAGACCTTACCACTTCTGTTCTCTTACACCCGACTTAACAATTTTATGTTACCTTCCCACTAAGGTCTTAGAGATTGCAACCTCTTGTGTCAATGGCTTCTGCTGTGCCTTCCAATGCTACTGTTTTGTGACTCTCTAGGCCCGGCACAAATTTGGCATTTAGCACACATACATTAAATAAACAAATAAATGATAATAGGGGGCACCTAGACATATCTACTGTGAGATTGTTTAGCCACCTGTTCCATGAGTGAAGGTTCTCAAAATGATCTCAATGAGAGGACAGAATGGTAAGAAACTTTCTTGCTTTGTGGGAAGGGGCAAAGCTAGACTTCTAATGACATAGATTTTTGACTTGGAATTCGTTGAGTATGTGGAAAATCATCTCTTTTTCAGTCTTTGGCTGGAAATACAAGGACTTCTCTTACCCATACTTAAATGTGTCTCATTATCCAAGCTTTACCTTCTTTCCACCACCCTTGTCCCCATCAAAACAAGTTATTTATTAAGCTGCTTGGGGGCAGAAATTAATCAGTGTTTTTCATGTGACTTTCTGGTAATCAGGGCCTCAGAAAGGAATAATTTGTATGAGAATAGTTGTCTGTGTACCACCTCTCTTCAAAAAGCATTGGAGATGTGAAAATAACCTGAAGGGGAGCCCTTATTGTGTTCAGCTTTGGTTTTGTTCACATTTATTTATTTATTTATTTATTTATTTATTTATTTATTTATTTATTTTATTTTTGTGTGGAGGGGCACTAGGGATTGAATGCAGGGGCATTCTACCTCTGAGCTACACCTTCAGCACTTTTCATTTTTTGTTTTGAAGCAGATTTTTGCTAGGTTGTTTAGAGTTTCTCTCACTAAGTTGCTGAGGCTGGCCTGGAACCTGCTATCTTCCTGTCTCAGCTTCCTAAGTACTAGGATGATAGGTGTGCGCCACCATGCCTGGGCTATTTAATTTTTTTTAAAAAATCTTTTAGGTCAGTACAGTGGAATCCCAGTTGATTCTAAAATATTAAACTTTTTTTTTTTTTACTTCATTATTTTTGTCACTGATTTCTATTAGCTCAAGAAATCATTCTGTTCAATGGAATAGAATGAAATTCTATTCATTGTTTCAATAAATATTCACCAAATATCCATAATATGCTAATTGTTTGAATTTACTAGATTTATTTATCCTTCAGTTTAGCAAAAAAAAAAAAAAAAAAAAAAAGGCAAAAGGAAACACTCGGGCCCTAGGAAGAGGCAGGTGAAACAGTTCCACCTTTTCACAACAGCAGGTGTAGTCACTAGGCTTCCTGGTCCCTGGAGCACTGGCAGTGTGTGGTGACCCACCTTGGATCACTGTCCCTCTTCTGTTATCTAACATTGTGCTCACATTTCAAACAGGACTTTGGACATGAGTTTTCTTTCTTTTCTCTTACCTGTCTTAGAGCCATGGATACAGACTATATATGTTCAAGTTCAGTGAGTATCACCCCAGTACCTAATTCCTACCCAGCCCTGATTATGTTTTCAAAGGCAAGGTAGTGAGACTCTTCATATGCAACCTCCTAGAGAGAACGTTGTACAGCTTCCCCTGACTCTTAGGCATGTACTTGCTAAAAATCATTGTCTAACAGTAGAATAATCGACATGTTCTGGGCATCCCCTGGGTATTTAAACAGCTGTACCAGCACCGGTTTGAAGCCCATGCTTCACACTGCTCCCTCAGACTGATTTACACTCAAAGGACATGGACACAAAAGGATCCCGTATTTGAAGTTTATGAAGTTCATGAATTGTTAGGCCACAAATGAAAGGTTAGTTCCTAAGCTTCACCTTGCTATTATTCTCAATAATATGAACCCTATAAACATCTTCTATTTGATTAACATGAGTGGAAACTGTCATCAAAATCAGTGTATCCTGTAAATATCAGAAGCATCTTACTTCTTGGCTGTTGTATTATATTGTTTTGCCGAGAGTGATGGGGAAGAATTTAGTTCAAAATATGAATACTGTTCACACCTGCAAGCCATTATTCTGCCTCCTTAGATTTCAGGGTTTCGTTCACATCATCTTACATTTCATTGCTTTGTTTGGGGATGGTGTTGAAAAAGTAAAATCACAGGACGTGCCACTATTGCTGATTCTAAGTGAAAAGCCATAGGCTATCAACACTGCTAGTGCGTATTTTCTGTATTATGATAGAAAAAATAAAAGACATTTTCTCCCAACCTTCCCTAGAATGGACTGGGTAGCATCTTGCCTTATGTGATATGGATCATACATTTTTCTTCTATTCAGAGCTCTGTATTCCTGTAATCACTTTGTCAACTTTAAGAGGGAGAGGAAAATGTTTTGATTGGAGGAGAAAAATGTCTGTTCAGGTTAGACATAATGTAGTCAGACGCTCACCTTGTGCAGCTGTTTCAGTTTCAGAGAATAATCGCAACATCGTGTGGAGTGGTGATGAGATATGTTATTATCTAATGGAATCACACCGATGTTTAATTAACTCCACATTAACCAACATGGCAGCATGTTAGGCAGCAGAAGCTGAGGGTAAAGTTTGAATGCTGAACCCACAGAACAGTTATAAAGAAACAGAGCTGAGAAAGACTTCCTCAAGTTAATTCATTAGCTTGTGACAGAACAATAGACAGAAGAAAAAGTTCATGCCTTGCTTTAGGACCACTTACTGAGTGAGGCCTTGACAAATCATAATATAACCCAACAAGGTGTTGGAGTGCCTATAAAAACTAATAGAACCCCAGGCTCCAGTATAGAGGTACAGTGACCTGATTTAATGGGGGAATGGTTAGCTCTACTATATTCTTCTCTTGTTAGAGCCTGTTTGGGTTATTGTCTTCTTTGGGGGCATTATGTTTTAAGAGAAATATTCATAACCTAGAGAACTTCCAAAGAAACAGCACAAAGACAGCAAGAGATGAGGTCACTTCAATGAATTAGAGGACCAGGCGTACGTATGTTGAGAAGGAAGACTTAGAAACCACATGGGCAGGCCGAGAGTGGTGGTGCACGCTTGTAATCCCAACATTTGGGGGGCTGAGACCGGAGGATCCGGGTTCACGGCCAGCCTCAGGTAATTAGTGAGGCCCTCTGTAACTTAGTGAGACTCTGTTTCAAAATAAAGAATAAAGTCAGGCGTGGTGGCACACGCGTGTAATCTCAGCATTGGGAGGCTGAGACTGGAGGATTCAGGTTCGCAGCCAGCCTCAGCTACCTAGTGAGGCACTCCATAACTTAGTGAGACCGTTTCAAAATAAAGAATAAAAAATAGGGCTGGGGGTATAGCTTGGAGGTAGAATGTCCCTGAGTTCAATCCCCAGTACCGCAAAAAAAAAAAAAAAAAGAGAAACCACATAACCACATAGGCACTAGCTTCAAATTTTTAAAGGACTGACATGTAGTAGTATGATTAGAATATTTCATTAGGGCCCAAGCAGGTATAGAATTAAGACTAAATTTATAACTATAGGGGGAATAGATTATTTTAACTGTAGGAATTGAGTCAGCTAAGGGTAACTCAAAAAGTTATGAGTAGCATAGCCTTAGGTATTTAACAGGTGCTGCGAGATCATTTTACAAATATGCTCTCTATTGAATGACTTATAAGAGTGGATATCATCTAAGAGATCTTCATTGTATGAGTCTAAGACTTCTTCTCACTTATCAATGAAATTCCAATTATTTAACATAAAACGAAGTCAATTTTTCTTATGATGAGAGAGAAACCCAGTCTGCAGTGGTTTGCACTCTCTTCATTAATAGGTAAATCTGCTATCATGACAATGGGCTGGGTTGCTCTTGAACAAAGGTTATTATTTCATGGCAATAGGCTGAGGGCCAAAAGACAATGATCTTATGCAAACGTAAATCTGAAACACTCCATGAAAATGTTGAAAAACACTATCATCGTGCATTTGCAGTTAGGACTCACTCCTCAAGCAGGGCACAAATGATGGGTCCCTTAGTCTTTGTAAATATTCCATGGGGGTTTCACCATTCTGTTGTGTGCATGGGGGAGAAGAGTGGAAAGATGTAGAAGGAATCACATACCAACAACTGTGTAACATTTGTAATACACATCTATATTCATGTTGAGGATTCCCCCCAACCCATTCCTAAAAAAATTGTGTGATTTAATTTATTTTTACATTTGATTCTTCTGGAGGATAGAGAGCAGAAGACCAAATAGCATCAGACCTCAAGTTACATTACCCAGAACAAAACATATAGCCACACCAATAAATACAGCGATTGAATGGAAATATGGCATTTGAAATTCCCACAGTGGCTGGTATATCTGGAATGGGGCTGTTGACTCAGCAAGTTCTACAGAAATGCTCTATGAATCAGATTCCAGGTCCATAAGGACCTTGAGATGAGATCTGGTCTGATCAGGGTAAACTCTGAAAGATCTTGAATGATGTGCCTGAAGTCAAGTACCATGGTGACTCAACCCCAAATGCAGTGACCTCTCTACTCCAGGCCTAAGTCTTCACTTTATCCAGTGGGATCATGGGAAGAAAGGACAGCAGCAAGCTCCCCACCCAGAGGTGGTGGGGGTGGGGAGGGGAGACAGGAGAGCTCCACTGTGGGTTGGCTGGGTATCCAGCCTCGGCCTCACCTCTTTGCTTCAGTTTGTGTGGTGACCGGTTTATGGTCTTGCAAGAGAGGTGCTATTTCAACTGTTACCCGTCTGTCTGCAATAAACACCCTTCTGAGTGTGGTGTCTTGGGTCTTAATCCTTGAGCAATGATTATAAGTGGGAAGTGTCTCTGAAGCAATTCCTACCGATAACTAGGAGTCTTAGGAAGAATCTAAGTATTAAAAACCAACCAACAGCAATCTTCCCTTTTTATCATCTACTTTGAGTCTTTGCTTCTTAAATATTCATGGAAACTGCAGTGATTTTAGCTTAAAGATCTCCACAAGACGAGTAGTTCCTGGAATCTTATATCTGTGGTGGTATTTGGATTTGTTTCCAAGTTTCCCCTGTGATAGTTTGAAGTCCCTCTGCAAATCTTGTATTGCTTTCATTTACTGAAAATGAACAATGCTCAGGCAGGGCCCAGAGGACATTAAAACCCCATTACAGCTCACTTCCTGAAACCATGGATTTGGTCATTCTACAGGTAAAATCACTTCCCAGTGTGCGTGCATGGAGACAATAGTGTTTCCTTCTCAGCATGGCTGCAATGTCTCCAAAGTAATGTCTTTACTCTAAGTGTTGAATGAATAAATAAATTCAGATAACTTCACATCCCAAGTCATCTTGTGGTGACTCCATTCAATTGTAAGAAGAGATGGAATCTACGTGACCTATTCTGTTCTTAGTATCTTTAAATCATTGCAGGGCCCCAGAGCCATATCCATCCTTGATTTTTAACCAAACAGTAACAAAATTATTAAGTTAAATACTAAAATGAAAGTATAAGGAGATATATGAAGAAAGTTAATGTTTGTCTTCCTATTGATAACATTTTAAATGATGTATATTAGAGAAGTGTTTTGCTATCTACAGCCATCCCATGATACTCTGTAAAATAGGTGGCATATAAATACAGATACAATGAGGTTAATCCACTCCTTAAATAAAAGGCATTTTTATAACTCACTGATTTTTTTCCAAGAAGGCAATTCGTTCTTCTCCCACCCTCTAAATTGCTCTTTATTAAAAAGGAAAGTGTTTGTTCAGTTTTATTCCTCTCAGGGCTGGATGATAACACTGCTGCGGATGGTGTACAATCCATTTTTATGGGTGATGTTCCCACAAAAGGAGTGGTTGGCAAGTGAACAGCTCACCCTGTGACATCTGAAGCGCTCACTTTGTCCTGCTGGACACTTGCTTACTTTCTTCCTGTTTGTGGTTTTACATAAGTCATAAAGAACTTATGTAAAATTTGTTTCAAGCATCTGAGATGGCTATGAGCCTGCTGGGACTTTAGATGAACCCTCCTGAGAGTTGGTGGTTTGCCCTGAGGAGGGAGAATTCCTGAGACAAGACAGAGGTCTTTGCTCTCTTTGTGTTTCAGAGGCATTCCTTCCTCATAAGCTAGTTGGTTTAGATTGTCCCTCAAGTTAACATTCAGATGTCAAAATGTGATTTTTTTTTTTCTTAAGTATGAGTATCAGCAGTGGTTGAGTCATAAAGAGAAATACTTGGAGCTGTACTATGGAGTAAGTTCTTGACCTATCTCAGCTTCTGTTTAAAAAAAAAATCAGTTGCAACAAACTAGGGCAAAACAACTTTGGGTATTCAATAGGATTTTTAATTGCAAAGATTTCCTCTGACGTGAGTGTTAATGAATGTCAAAGCAATAACATAAAAAGACATTACTTGTTTAATGATTGATAGAATAAGAAAAACACAAGGTCTTTTGTCAGATAATGACTACTGTTTGGTGTTCCTTTGCCTTGGGAGTATCAAATGTGATCTCAAGATAGGCAATAATGGCCCAGGAGCTGAGGCAGCAAGCCATAACGTGGCCTGTTATATAATAACCCAAGCAGGAAGGCACATTAGTATTAGTGGACCTGTTTTCTCACATGACAACTTGGACATTAGCATTTCCAGTTTGTTTCTATCTATCCTTCAAATGTTCTATTTCTGAAGACGTTAAGGAAGCATATCTATTTTGTACAACTGGCTCCATTTATGTACAGTCACAGGTTTGTAACTAAAGAAAATTTAAATATTGCTCCAACCTGTTGGAAGAGCACAGGTGGTGGGGTTTGGTTTTATACAGATGGGGCCATGACATGGAACCATAACATGCAATGACAGTGGTGACATCTGCCAATTACAAAGGGAATAGTCACCAATGGGCTTTATTTTTTAAACAATAGTTTAGACCTCTGCAGTGGCTACTGTATGCTATGGCATGCTCTGAGCAGGCTACAAGAATTAATGGTAATGCATAGTTTAAATGACTAAAATCAGCTTTGCTCCATGTGTTGCTAGTGCCAGAAGTGCTGTAGGTCAGTTCTCAGGTACGTGGCAGGCAATACACCTTCACATTTCAAAAGTGCTGAGTTGATTCTTGTTGACCATTTCATATTCCTCACTCTTTGTATTGGGGTCCTAGGGATTGAGCCCAGGGGCATTCTACCTTCAAGTTACACTCCCAGGCCTTTTTATTATTTATTTTGAAACAGGTTCTCACTATATTGCTGAGGGTCTTAAGTTGCTGAGGCTGGCCTCAAACCTGCAATCCTCTTGTCTCAGCCTCCCAAATATGGGGATCACAGATGTGTGCCACCATGCCTGTCTCCCTCACTCTTTTATAGCTTTCATTCCATTATTTCATTGTGCATCAAGTCATTTTTTTTTTTTTTGTAATGCCTTGATTTCTCATTGACATAGGAAAAACTGGTAAATGATACTAGAATGAGGTTTTGGGGAACTAGGTGTGGATTTCAATTGCTAACTACCGACTTAGCTAATTGCTATTTTCCCAGAATGCCATGTGGTCACTGATGATCTACAGAGACCTTGTGTGGTTATAATCTTGCTAGCAAAGGCACAGTACGATGTAATCATGGCTTCTTAAGGAACAAGTTTATTGCCACTGTTGAGGGACTGTGAGAAGCCAGCCTTCCTTCTGTGTCCACTGGGCTGCTGCCCAGGAACACTTCTTTGATGTTGGAACTCACTCTAGCTTGCTCTGTTCTTTGCAGATCTGGGAGTATGGTGGGGTGGGATGCCCCTGGTCTGTTCTGTTGATTCTCTCCTGTCCCTCCTGAAAGCTTACCCTAAGACACCACTGTGAGCAAGAAAGCAATGACATAGGAGTCACATACCCGGGAGGGGCAGGGCACCAGCACTGCTGGAGAGATGGGTAATGATGTGGGCCAGAGAAGTGACAAGAATGATGGGGCTCAGGTTTCATTTCCCTTTCCCTCCCCAGGGACCTAACTTACTGGAACCTAGTCCTGAGTGTTAAAGCATTTTACCTGAACAGAGCATTGTTGAATCAGGCCAGAGCAAGGTTAGTGTGGTTAAAATGGACAAAACTAATGTATTTCTGTTATGTGAGAGCTAAAAGACTTGAAAAGGGAAAAAAAAATCTCAGTCTCTTCCTCCACTCCTCCTTGAATGTGCTGTGGTTGTAGTACTTGTTTTCCATTCTTTTTGTGCAGTCATTTATAAAGGTCTGTGAAAAGGTGTCTGCTCTTTGCTTTATTTAGTTCTGGTGGGGGTGGAGAGCGCGCAGGGACAGTCCCAGGGAAAGCTTACTCACAAACCGAGTATTTATCCTAACTCCAAGAGGAAGAAGGAATTAGGCTTTCCCTAGTCATTTGAAGGCAAATAACAATTTGAGAGAACTCTGCCAGTTTAAAAATTACCGCAATGTTGGTTTTAAGGCATAATGGAAAACATTTTCTGTAAGTACTGTAGTATTATACAACAAAACATTTTAATTCATTGATGGAATCTTATATTTCCTATACTATCATTGCATTTTGAAAGTGACATACTTTTAAATGTATTTTTTTTTTAATAATACATAGAATCTCCTGAGATAGTCCCGATGCTATATAAGTTTGAGGTAACAGATTCAATGCAACCCTTTTAAAAATTGAGGTACATTGAAATTTGGGTATGCTGCCACCAGGTGGTGGCAAATCCCTCGAGTGGTGTAATTGTAATTTAAAAGCTTAAAAAAAAACCTGTCTTAAATAAAAACAGTAAAATCATTTTTAACCAATATCTTAATCAGATGCTCAATATATAAAGTAGATAAGAGTCAACCAAGTTACAATGGTCAAAGTGGGAAGGGGTGTCAAAGCCCAATGTCTATGCTCATCTTTATCTGGAAATCTCTGAGGACCCTCAAGAACACAGCTCAACTGAATCCCCATCTGAGTTATAAGGTGTACATTTTATCTGACATTAAGATATGAGGCATTTTTTGAGCTAAAATAATCACTGAGAAATACAAAAAAACAATATTCTAGATCAGGAAGGAAGACTGGTAAAGCACCTCTAGGAGCCAGGGAGAGAGGTTGCTGTGGATGGGACTGGGTGTGCTTTGGTGAGAGAAGCAGACATGAGCAGGAACAGAGCTGTAAGCCCAGGCTTCTGGAGCCCTGTCTGGACTATTAAGCTCTGTTAAGGTACAGTTAGGGCATGCAGGAGATGCTGGAAGGAGGGAGCCAGAGGGCGTGACTGTTCTGAGAGTCAAGGGTTGCTTAAACTTCAGACTTTTAGACTCATCATTGTCCAATTAGTTTCCTAGAGCTGGAAACGCGATCCTAGGGTACAAGGTAGTACTTCCAGACTCTCCACCTGTGCCTGTCTTATTTCTTGCTTTTTTTTTGGTGCCTTCTCTCCCCCCTGGTGCAGCCAGTGCTGCTTGGGCCATGTGTCTTTTCCCTCTGCAGGTTCTGTGAGTCCTTTCAGTTGATGCCTCCTGGGATAGGGAATTAAAAGACAAGTATAGCCTCATGTTTGCTAATCATGGCTAAGACTGTTGGCGACAAGATGGCCCGGAGCTGAGCTCCTGGAGTGTCATGGCACCTCTTGAGCTTTGGTGGTCCACACCAGGTCCTTTCTCAGGTCTGACATCCTCTGAGTCCTAATTTTTGTGATTGAACCTTAATGAGCTCCACCACCCAAGATGACCACAGGGGTAATGGAAATCATTAGAATGCCCCACATGCCTCTGAATCGAATATAATTTGATCCAGATCTGTTTCCATTCCCTGGGAGCCTGCAAACATTGTGCAAACCCCAAACTCTGATCCTCAACCTCTTATTAGACTAAGCAGGTGAGCTCCCATGACATGATCGGCCATTGGATAGAGTAGAGTCTACCAGGAGTCCCCTTCCCCCTGCCCCCTGCCCAGCTCCTGCACTTAACCTTTGAGGCCCTTTGGCAGCCCAGGGCCCTCCCTAATGTTGCTTTGAATCTGACCCAGAGGATCTGGGACAAGATACCAGGAATTGCCTGGCATTAGCCTGACTAGAGCTCACAGTAGAAATCTGGCATTTCTTTAGAAAACAAACAAAAACAGGACTCCCTACCAACTTAGAGAATGCATTTCTCTGAAGTAGACTGCAAGGGGCACCTCCTCTTTTCCCTCCTTTCACAGTGAGTAGATGATGATTCATCTTCTATCAGTCCAATCTCTTTAAAGTACAAGATGCCAAGCTAGTTAGTTATCAAAGTATTTGTGGTTCAGTCATGTTCCATGCCTCATACACAAAAGTTACAAAATGAGTTTGAAAAATGTGACTCTGTTGAAACAAATCTCAGCTCTTGTATTTTTGCCTGAAACACGCAGTGCCCTGGGCTCTCAGTGACCCGATAGAATTCTGCAGATTGGGATACTGAGTCTTTAAGTCAATTCTCTCATTTAGACTTAGAATCTAGTACCTGGAGCAGAGCCTGTGGAATAGCCCTCTGCACCTGAAGCACAGCAAAGGGAACTTTTATTGGGTCAGTGTGTATATGTCACATAGAACAGTGGTTCAGAAAGTCTGTACATTTGTGGCTTGAAATGGAGCCTACTTTCAGTAGCGGAGGTTATAATGATGGTACGTCACAAGGTTAATTAACCTGCCTTTTCATTGCAGCCATCTTGGCTGAGGTTATGGGTAAGGATTGCCCTGGCTTTAATAAGTTCCATACCAGATACTTGCCCACTTCTCCTAAACATAAACTGATCTCCCTTGCCACCGGCAGGACGGAGGTTTTCGGAAGCAGGCTGAGGTAGTCAAGGAGAAATTTGAGAATTTCCTGAGGAACTTAGAGGAAGGCCTAAGCCAAGTTTTAGGGCAATTATATTTACTATTTTAAATTAATAATCATTATAGTCTTATATAATATGTAATGCCATAATTAGTCATAACATACAGGTAATTCTCACAGGAACTCAGTTATGCCTTGACAGTGCGTCGGAGTATTTTGGAGAAAGCTCTGGAGAGCTGGGCTTATTCAAGTGGGGGAAATGAAGGATAAAGAATGATTTATTGACT
Source organism: Graphiurus murinus (assembly GCA_004027655.1). Lineage (NCBI taxonomy): Eukaryota > Metazoa > Chordata > Mammalia > Rodentia > Gliridae > Graphiurus > Graphiurus murinus. The sequence goes on from PVLC010003700.1 coordinate 24,600, forward strand.
AGTTTTGAATAATGGATTTTTCCACAAAGAGGATGATGTTGGACTACTGTTCACAGAAGTTTGAGTAATATGAAATGAGCTTCAATGGGAGGATGCGGGCTTTAGGTAAAGTATATACGAGGATTTCCTTTTAATAAGTGGAATTCAGCATAGACAGAGTCCCAGGCCTCAAAGGTGGTATGGTAGTAGGCAGATGGCTAGTACCTGTTGAAAACTTGAGAAAACCACCAAAAGTAAGTGAAGGTAGGGATGGTAAGTCAGAATTCTGTTTGTTTTGCTACATTTTAGAAATTATAGACTTTTCATCAAGATGAATAATGAAAACCACTATCATATCCAAGTAGTCAGTCCATGTCTCCATTTAAGGGAACTCCATAAAACAGAGTGGTAACTGATTTTACCCAGCAAGAAACTTGAAAAATGATTTTTATCCAGTATCAAAAGATATTCATGATATTTAAGAATCTAGCTTCATTCCACTTTCCTGTTACAATTCTGTTCACAATTGTAAAGCTCATCATTAACATCTTCAAAGTCAGAGTCACCCAACAGCTTCCGAAGGCACATTGCTTCACTAATGCCCACAGAATTGTTATACTTCATTTAAAAAGTCTAGATATGTGGCTATCGCTGGGACATTCAGCTCAGTTCCGTGTACAGTAAGTACATGTAAGTTCAGAGCTATTTTGTTAATGTGTCCCATGGGTACACATTCATGGTCTCCACAAAGTAACTTTTTTCCTATATATTTTAAAGGTTATCTTGAAATTCAGGGTAATCCATCAAATGTTTGCTACTGTGAGATAATATCCAAAGGGATAACTAATAAATCTAGGTTAAATGTCGTTGACCCTTTTCAAAATGATTCCATTATGTGGCATCTTTAAACAAGTCAACCTTTTCAGTTTTTCCAAGTTAATGTGTTTTTCCCAAAAATAACTTGAGGGTGCCCCATGATGCAAAGGAGCTTTGTTAACATTTGAACGTAGCCTTGTAGCATGGTCCTATTTTCTAAGGGATAGCTTTCTTGTTTGTTTGTTTGTTTGGTATTGGGGATTGAACTCACTGGTGTTCTACCTTCAAGTCAAACTCCAAGACCTTCTTATATATCCTTTTATTTTGAAATAGGGCCTCACTAAGTTGCTGAGGGTCTCCTTTAGTTGCTGAGGCTGGTCTCGAACCTGTGATCCTCATATCTCAGCCTCCCTAATACTGGGATTACAGGCACGTGCCACCATGCCAGGCTTCTAAGGGATGACTTTTGGGGAAAAGACTTCTCTTATTGTTTAGATGTAGGTAGGCCCTGTGTTCTCTCCAACACAATCATCTAGGGTAATACCAAGGTTGGTATACTTAAGTAAGTGATGTGGCTTCTCAAGATAGAGTTCAAGGAGGGAACTTTCCACCAAAGAATAATGAAGTAGTTAACACAGCTTTTGGAGTCTTTACCAGAGGAGAGTCTGTCTCAGAGGTGGGCTCACCAAGTTAAATCCTGTTTTGATTTCATGACTCTAACAATCTTAATCTAACTCAGTGGCAGGTTTATTTTCAGGTTTCTATATATGAGGCTTGAGGAAATAACTGAGTGGGAGTTGCTTCCAACCTTCTACTCATACTTCTTAAACCAAGCCCTCTCCCCATCTCCCCACTAACACTACAAAACTCATCAGGAATTAATACCACCCCCCACCAAGCAGTGACCATTTGATTGTAGTCAAACACTCCATTGGCCAGAACAAATGCCTGGTAAGAGATGAGACAGGAGGATCATAGGTTTGAGGCCAGCATAGCAATTTAGTGAGACCCTAAGCAACTTATGGAGACCCTGTTTAAAAAAATAAATAAATAAAAAGGGCTGGGGGTGCAGTTCAAGGTAGAATGCCTCTGGGTTCAATCTCTAGTAGTAGGCAGGAAGGAAGGAAGGAAGGAAAGAAGGAAGGAAGAAAGGAAGGCAGGCAGACTTGCATAGGCTGTCAGGAGTAGCTCAAATGGGTGTTGTTTCAAAAAACTTGCTGAAGCAGAAACAACCCTTTTTGTTTTGAAAGCATGTTAATGTGATAATGAAATGCACAAAGCAAAGAGGTTCATCCATATAAATGGGTCATTTAAATAATGAGCAAGGAGGAAGGATGTGGTTTGGTGTCAGTACTGATTAATTAGGACATAAAAATAAATAACCATCCCAATATTGGCTGCCTCCCTTGAAACTTACTCTATTAGTGGGCAATGAAGTTAATGCAATTGACAATGTAATTACAGGTTACAGAACAGAACAATCCATGAAGAAGCTTTTGCTTCTTTTACAGCTTTAATTAGCTAGATAGCATCTCTGTTAATTTTCTCATCTCTGCCTTGCTAATCTTGTGGTCTTCATAGAGAAACCCAGTGTTTGCAACTAACCTCTAAGAATGTACTGGGGACTAGATACAGACATATAGTGCTGCTTAATTCATCCAACTTTCATTAGAGGCCTACTGTCTGACATTCACTGTGCATGCACATGCCAGTGAGTTTATAGACCTACACTTCAGAAAAGTGCAATGTCTACCAGTGGCTTTCTTTTCACATAGTATACTTTCTTCTCTGGAAGTGTTTTACATTTCACAGAGGAGTTTGCAAAGTTTTCAAGGTCTGATGTTAGTGGACTGTGTTAGAGTTGACTACACAATGTCAGCTTTATTTCCTCACTAAAGGGTTAACCTTAAGGCAACTTTAATCTATTTTACACAATCATGGTTGAGTATAACACAAGGTAGTTGAAAGTTAATAAGCAACTCAGCTCCAAATACTCAAGGAACATGTAACTTGAGATCTCTTAGCTTCACTAAAGGTCATTTAGACTACTGGAAGGGCACTTAGAACTTGGAACATATAAGTGCATGTGTGCACACACACATACACAAATGCATACACACACACACACACACACACACACACACACACACACACACACACACCCCACTACAGGAAAGGACAACTGCATAGAACCAATTGCCCCATAGTGATCCCACTAAGTGTGAGTGTGATTGGGCTGATATTTTCTTGCTACTGTTAAATGATGACCCTGATGCTAGTTTTGGCTCAGGACAAGTCAACTGAAAGTTAGTGGATATTCTCAAAGAACTAAGTTCATTTCAGTGGATTTTTTCAGTGTTATTTTCAGAGGGCTTGTTCTTAACCTTCTGGTATAGAAATACTTTCTTATGTTGTGAAATGAAAGAAGTCAAAATTGAATTGTGGTTTTGAAAATACACAAGAAAAATACTCCTCGTGTTTTAGCAACGATGGTATCTTCAGATCCCTTCCCTAAGATTTACTTTCCTTTATTTATTTTTCCTGCATGCTCCCCAGGTTTTCAGTCCAAAGTAGATTATCAAGATTTTTTTTGACTAAAACTTGCTCTCTTGTTCTCTCTCTTTCTCTTTCTCTTTCCCCCTCTCTCATGGAAAACATGGAGGAAGTGGAATTTTCTTTTTCTTTTTTTTTTCCACAATGGTTCATTTGTATTGTCTGAACTCAAGATGAAGGCAAGTTCTAGTGTCTCACTGTTTTATGTCACCATTGAGGTAGCAGTGACATTCTGGCTGCTGATGAATAAATATATTTATCTGGCTTCTAAACCTGCTTATGCTGTTGAATCATAATGAGCAGATGTTAACAATTACCCTAAATGTCTTGGATATTTTGTAAAACTTTTGTCAGACTTAGGGTGGTTTATTGATTTAGTCAGAATCATGCCCTGGGCACACAACATATTGTCATTTGGGATTCAAATGGGCAGAATGCATGACCATTAGCATTTTAAGCCCAGGCAGTAGGATCTTGATTCTAGAACCTTCTGAACAATAAATGTTCTTACTTTTCCCACATGTGTATCCTTTGGCATATTTTCTATGGCCTTATCTCTTAGAATATGGTGTTAAAATCTAGGAATAAGAAATAATGAATATTAGAGTTGAACATTGCTGTACACATTTCAGGTAAACAGTACAACCTAGCCCAGTGAAAAGAACTCATGTTTGTTTTCAAAATAAATGAAAATAAAATCTATACTCCCATTTCTCTGGAGTTATGTTTTGGATTTTGGTGGTGGTGGTGTTTGTTGTTGTTTTGCAACATCAGAGCTGAATGATACAGAAAATCACGTTGAATTCAAATATAAAATAAGGCCATCCATCATGTTAACAATTTAATTACCTGAGTATATATTTTTCCAGCAAAAAAACCCATTATTTGTTGTGTATCTTATTACTGAGTGGTTGCCTCGGGACAACACGGCTGTCACCAGGCAGGCCTCGTGGTAAGAAATGGCGAGATAGGGAGCAGATAAGCCCTGTAGCCCTTGGCCTTCTTTCCAGGCCCCCTTCAGCTTGTTTGCTGGAAGCCTTACCTGGTGGAGTCCCTGTAATGTTTGCTGCAACAGTGAAATGGTGACTTGTAAAGGCAATGAAGTGCAACAGAGAGAGCGGAAGGGTCGAATGAAATAGAAATGTGATATTTTCTATCTTCCCAGGCCCAGGAAATAGGACTCCAGCTGCTTCCAACTAGGGTTTGGTAGTCACTATCACACCGAGTACAGGGCAAGTTGTGTGATGCATTGTTTAGGACTCACAGAAGAGGCAAAGTAAACAGGCCACAAAGGTACTATGATTGTGCAGGCATCTGCCCAGGGATTCCAGGCTAAGGAATCAGTTCAGCACTGACAAAAAAAAAGGAGATTAGAGTTAGGGAGGCCAACAGGGCTTAGTGACACACGCCTGTAATCCTAGTACTTGTGAGGCTGAGACAGGAGGATTACAGGTTGAGACCAGCTTCAGCAACTTAGTGAGGCCCTCAGCAATTTAACGAGACCCTGTTGCAAAATAAAACATAAAATAGGGCTGGGCAGGGGGTATAGCTTTGAGGTGGAATGTCCCTGGGATTAATCCCCAGTACTGCAATGAGAGAGAGAGAGAGAGAGAGAGAGAGAGAGAGAGAGAGAGAAAGGGAAGGGAAGAGAAGAGGAAAGGAAAAAAAAAAAACATTTAGGGCCTCAAGGGGCCCTAGGACTGAAGGGCAGCCTCTATCCCCAGCACTCTGCAGGTGGCAGGTGAATGTCTGATTTGTTTGCTTGATTTTTACTTGTGTGTCCTGGCTACAACAAATACCTACAACATCATAAGCAAATACACCAATAATATAGCAACTGTCCAATCACTGTGGGAGAGTAGGGCATAAAATGGCAAGGCAATCTTCCCACTTTGGCAGTGTCACCCACCACCATGGTCGGACAGTTTTATTTTGGTCTGCTCCTTTTTGCAGGGAGCAGTGTCTGCTAAGGAAGGCAAAAACCAAAGACCAGACTTCAACTAACCACAAGGGCACACTGCCTGTTTCCTGGCTGGATGATATTATAAGAGAGAAAAGTTCTTAGTAAGGCTCCAAACAGAAGATCATTTTTTGCATTTCAGATTGAAGGCTTGATAAATGTTGGTGATGACAGGGTTTAGTGGACAACTTTAGGTACCAGTTGTTCAGGTGGCAGCTGTCTGCTAGAAAACCTTTGCTTTGGAGTCTTGTCCACATAGCCCTCTGGACCTCTGGCTCCCTCTTTAACCTTTGGGCACATAGTTTAAAAAATGCACTCCTTGTGTTCATGCCTGAAGAAGAGCTGCTGATCATCCTACAATCCAACAGATGCATGGAAGTTTCTAAACAGCTTCCTTAGAGCTGAGTCAGAAGTTGTGGGTGATGGCCAGGACAGGAGGTGTACTTAAGGGTGCCTTGATAACTTCATAAATGCATCTGATTTTCATAGTGAACGCATGTTTTCATAAATGGAAACAAATAAAACAGTAGGCAAGGGTTTTCTCAAATGCTTGCCAAGTACATTAAACACACAAAAGTACATTCACAGCGAAAGTTGGTTGAAAACAGCTGTTTTAAAGGATTTTTTGGTGAACACAGTTAACAGCATCATCATTATAAGGCCTGAAGCAAACGTGTTACTGATTACACCCCATTAAGAAATTGGAATGTGTTCCCCCAAGGAAACACCACAGCACATGCTGTTTGAAAATAACAACCAACTTCATAACACTAGCTGAGACTTCGTTACAGATTGTACAGCCTATCTAGAAAGATAAAACTCTCAGGAAAAATGAGAGTACATCTTATCTTAACTAATCAGAATTTGTGAACAATGTTATTCAAGTGGAGGTTTCCTTAGTGTTTTTCACCTTTTCCCCAAGCCAGCTTTGTCTACTGCAGTGGTCCACACTGTGTTGAAGCCTTACATGAAACCAGATATGAAGGAGGCTTGGGACTTCCACATGCAAATCCAGCTAACCAGTCTGAGTGTTAAACCTGATGCAATTCTGGGTCAGCTCCGTGGAGAATGTATTTGCCCTGGGAGCAGACAATGTTCTTCAGGGTGGGATGGAAGGCTGCGGTGGGGTCTGTGGGATATGGAAAATTTAATAAGGACTATGGGATTACAGCCCTGAGAAATAATGTTCATGTGTTGAAAAGGCACTGTCAGAATGCCACGGAAGCGGGGCCTGCTGCATGTCTGCAGCCGGCCGTTATTGTTCAGCCCCTGTCTGGGTTGCCTTTGCAGCATGGCACTGGAGGGGCTTTACAAACACTTTCCATAATGGCCTGAGCCTCCTGAGGGCCCTGGGGTGTGAGAGGGAAGGAATGCAAAGTCCAAGACTTGGTAAAGAAGAGGAGAAAAAAGGCTTTCTCCCCTTTTCCACTCATCTGAAAGAAGGGTCAGATTTCTCCTGGTGATGAAAGAGGCACCGCTGGGGACCAGCCTTCTTCCAACCATGGGGCACACTGAGGGTCCTGCCAGGAAGGGCAGCCTCCCCTCTCCTGCTTCCTGGAAGGCGGGGTCACTGCGACTTCCTGATCCATAGAAACAGTGGTGTCCTAGACACATGAAACTCGGGGCTAATTATGGCAACAGGAATATAAGAAATGAGATGATATGGTAAGAATTCTCTGGATGTTTCACTTACATGAGGCACATCTTGAGTCCTAGCAACGGGACTTCTTTTTTTTTTTCTTTTGGCACTGGGGATTGAACTTAGGGGAATTCTACCTCTGAATAAAACCCCCAGCCCTCTTTTACTTTGAAACGGGGTCTTGCTAAGTTGCTGAGGCTGGCCTTGATCCTGTGATCCTCCTGTCTCAGCTTCCCAGGTACTGGGATTATAGGTGTGCACCACCACGCCCAGCATGATGGTACTTTTGATAAGCTCTATAGACTCTGTGAGCCTCTCTGTCCTGATATTTATTTCTTTATGGTACTAGGGATTGAACCCAGGGGCACTCTACCACTGAGTTATATTGCCAGACCTATTTTATTTTTTGTTTTGAAACAGGATCTCACTAAGTTGCTGAGGGTGGCCTGGAACTTGCGATCCTTCTGTCTCAGCCTTCCAATACTGTGATTACAGGTGTGTACCACCACTCTTTTGATTTTTAAAGAGAAAATAAGAAGAACTGCTTTAGAAAACTTTTGTGAGCAGCACATGTCAAGTACAGATATGGATGTGTATCTTCTACAGATCTGTGTATACACACACACGTGTGTGTGTGTGTGTGTGTGTGTGTGTGTGTGTGTGTGCATGCTCTCATACTTTACGAAAAATGGATGTCAGCATTTTTGTTGTGGGCATCCCTTGGGGATTTAGGACTTATTTGAGATTTCAGATTGTGAGACTGGCTGTCTAGGGGAAGGAGTGTTCCTGGGAAAAATCCTTGGCCTCCACCAAGTGGGAACTCTGGAGACCCTCAAGGTTAAGCCATGGCAAAAATAGACTTCTTAGGCTAGAGCACATCCCTGTCCAGAGTGAGCACAGATGCTAATCAAAACACTGGAATTCCCAGAACCCTGGTGGAGGCTCCTGGAATGTGACCTTGAGGCTCCTGTAAGGCCAGCACATGTCTGATCACAGGGTCTGGGAGCTCTGGGGGGATCATGCAGTCTTCAGCGTGGTAACTGGGACTTCATCTTCCTCACTGAGTCGTTCTGAGTGCCCAAGGCTGTCCTCCAGGGGTAGGGTCTTGGTGGGGGTGCTCGGAGCTCAACAGAAAAGCTGGCTGTGGAGCCTGGCACCAGAGATTGGTCTGTGCACCTGAGGAAACTGTATCTAATGGGGACACACTTCACAAAGCACCTTTTGTCCCAGCTGACAGTGAGCATGGGGAAACTAGTGAAAATGGCGATAAGTTTATTACACCCAAACTTTGATGTAACAGATAAATCTGTTATTGATAATGCTGCAACCATGACTCTTGGGAAATGTTCTTGATAACATGACACAAATATTAGTATTACCAACTATCGGTAGAAATAATTTGCCAGAAAGAAAATACAGTTGATTTTGAACAAAGGCTCTGGTGATAGGGGTCAGCTATAAGGCCAGGTAACTGTGTAACTCTGTCTATCACCATTTCCTTTTCAATGAATTGTGGGCAAGGTAAATAATTTTAAGAAACCTACATGTAAATGCTTTTCAAAATGAACTTGGCTATTTAGAGTACAAGTGAGTTTTATGAGGGAGGGAGGGAGGAAAGTAGGAAGAGAGAGAGAGATTGAGAGAGAGAAAGAGAGATATATCTACCCGGGTGAGACTTAGTGAGACCCTCAGCAATCTCTAATCAAAAAAAAAAAAAGAAGAAGGAGAGAGAGAGACATCCAGGTAATAATGTACCCAGAAATTCTGGAGATGAAATCTATGATTAGAGATTTCTTCCTGACAAATGGAAGTGAATTGGAGAAGGTTCTTTCTCATATGAATTTTTATTTGATTTTATTGTTATTGCTATTATTATTTAAATAATTGAGGTATCTCATTTTTTTTCCTGGCATGCAAGCTATGCTTTCTTAATGTACAGATGTACTCATTCTTTCCAGTCATCTTTCATCCTTTCTTTCCTTTTCTTAATTTATAATCATTTACTGAACATCTATTATGTTCTAATTGCAATTTAAGTTATTAGAGATACAAAGAGAAAATAAATGGTATCTCTGATCCTGAATAATTCATATAGTTTCTATTGTCCAAATTTTGGAGGTGGTTGAAGTAATCTGGAGAGATTTCTCTCTTAGAAATCACTCTAGAAGAGGAATTACCAAGTGAGTGCCCACATGCCAAGGATGGTCTATTTTGACACAGAAAAATATTATGACCTGTATCTATGATTTTTGGCATATTTGCATTTGTCTTTATTAACATTCTTATTCTACCATATATTATATGTGTATTAGTACATCAGAATAAGTGAATAGTTAATATATAAGTACATACATACATTGGGATGTGTGCTCAACACATTTTATCAATATGATATGTGATGATGGATTTTTGAAGACTGCTACTCTAGGCTGTATTCTCCATAAGGGCAAAAAGCCTGCCCATCTTGTCTGGCCCTTCATTGTGAGTGCCAGTGTCTGGTGCATTTCGGTATTTAATAAATACTCAGGGAGAAGATGAATACTTGAATGAATAAACCACCCAATGGTTTCCACCTTTTTCCTTCAGTGCTGCTAAATGAAAGTGGTCTATTTTAGTAAACTCACTAATTAACATGTGGCAACGTGTCAGACAGAATACAATTTTTAAGACACTCATGTGAAAAGGCTATCTTTTCTCTAGTTTTGAGTTTAGTTGCAGGCCATACCTGGCAGGGGGAGATCTTCAGGAGAGAACAGTGGCCTGTGATTGTTCACTTACAATCACACTTGTTCACTCTATCAATCACACTGTGTGTGGCATGATTCCGCCTCATAGCTGGTCCCTATGTGACGTGACTAAGGACGGCCTTGCTGGAGAGCTCAGTGTAGTGTGTTTAGAATACTCAGAACAATGCCTTATAACCTTCCTGTTTGACAAGAGGACAAAGAATAATGAAGAGTTAAGTCAGTCATTCTCCCTGCTGATTTCTCTCAAATATGTTCCCTTCTCTGAATCACTTGTGCTTGCATTCAGGGCACCTGTGTCTCTCTGCTGGTTTATCACAGAAACCCCAGGCTGATGGAGAGCATCTCTTATTTGCTACTAGTCTCCATCTGAAGCACAGTCTCATCATGCCCATCCCACCTTTATGGGCCCACAATGGTGCTCCATTCTTCACATAATGAAATGCAACTTTTGAGCAGAGCATATTAGGGCCTGCACGATCTGACCTGTATTCACCATTCACATCCGCTGCAGCCTACACCATGGCCTCAACCCCTCTCCATCCCCAGAAGTTTTGCTCCAGCCACCCCAAACATCCCACACTTCCCAAGTATAACATACTTGCATTTCTGCTTCTCTAGAATTTCATTTCCAAACCCATTCTAGCTCTTTACTAGATCTAATGCAGAAGTATTTACAATCTAATGGGAGAAGTTTATAAATGTAATTATTTAACAGAGGATCAGTGGGGTCTTAAAAATGTGTGTGTGTGTGTGTGTGTGTGTGTGTGTGTGTGTGTGTGTGTGTGTGTAGTTGATACCTGGCACTGTTTCTTATATAGTAGGTGCATGATAAGTATTTGTTGAATGGCTATAATGGGGTGTCTGGTATAACTGTAGTCTTTATTAAATTAGTATGTGAAATTTGTGAATAGTAATGAAATTTAAAAGAAAGTGAAATAATTAAGCCCAGATCTTAGCCTAGCTTTCACATAAAATTGCTCAGGATAATAATTTTGTGGTTAAAGATATGCATGAAAGTTACAGATACTGCAGAAGAACAGCTTATTTAGCCAATCTTGGCTGATAACATGTTAAGAGTAAGAATGAAAGACGGCTTTAACTCTAGATGCTGCCTCATCCATGGCATGGACCTTTCTGCCAACCTTGTTTCACTCAGAAGAGTTATAGTCTGGGTAACTTATGGGTGATAATGATAGCTGGCCCATTCATCTTCCTTCCTCTGCCTCTGCTCTGTAATTTCTGTCCACTGGGCCACTATTCACTATTCACCTCACAGATTGCTGTGAAAGAACTTTGAAGGGTGGTGCTTTAGAAATCTTGACCCTTTATCACAACAATGAAACACTAGTCTTGCTTTTGCAAGCTGAATTGCTGAGCTTTTGCCTTTTGGGAAGCAATAGAAATGTCAACAATCAGAGGTATAAGCTGGTTCTGGTAGAATATTAGCATTCACTGTGTTTGGTTAAGAAAAGACACAAAACAGTGGGTCACCAGGCAACCTTATTGTTAACTAAATATAGAGTGAATATTGGGCAGGATTTTAAAAACATGTAAGAATAAGTGGATATTAACTAATCAATCATTGATTTCTTTGAGAATGTATATCGTATTATGTAGTCATATTTCCCATTCACAAACATTAAACCTATGTATACATGTAAACATGTAAAATATCTTTAATTTCCAGGACTGCAATTCTCTGGCCTTTTTATTAACTGGAATCATGAAGATTCCATTTTCTTCTTTTTATCTCTTTTCTGATCCTCAGATTTCCCTTTTTGTGCTTCTACCCACCACCACCCACTATGCTCTCTCTTTTCTTCCTCCTATCATCATTTGTGATACAGATTTCCCCCTGGACAACTTACTCTGGTCTTCCTGTGTTTGGTGAGGGAAGAAGGAAGGTCTGGTATAGAAGAAACTGACCCACTTAATTCTAATGTTCCAGTATCAGAACAAGACAGGGATAAACAAGACCTCAGATGCTAAATACAAGGCAAAGGCAAACCACACGAAAGACTGAGATTTGTGGTCAGGGGCCCTGGCTCCATTCTCAATAGCTGAAGTTCTGGTTTTCAGAGTAGTAGTGGAAACATAGGCCATAGAGCTCCTGCTCAGTTGGGAGGGAAAGCTTAGGAATTAAAATCTAGAATATATAAAGAACTCAAAAAACTTAGCACTAAAATAACAAATAATCCAATTGAAATGGGCAATTGAGCTGAATAGGCACCCTTCAAAAGATGAAATACAAATGGCCTGCATTTATTATATATGAAAAAATGTCCAACATCATTAGCAATTAGGGAAATCCAAATCAAAACTACATATAGCTTCAGTTAGAATGGCAATCTTCAAGAGTACAAAAAATTATGAATGCAGGCAAGGATGTGGAGAAACAGGAACTTTCATATACTGATGGTGGGATTGTAAATTAGTACAACCACCATGGACATTCCTCAAAAGACTAAGAATAAAATCACCATATGACCCAGCTAGAACACTCCTCAGCATTTTCCCAAAAGAATTAAAGTTAGAATACTATAGTGATAAATGTATACCCATGTTTATAGCAGCACAATAGCCAAATGTATCTATCAACATATAAATGGATAAAAAAATGTGGTAAAAACACACAATAGAATTATATGAAATTCAGTCATATGAAGAACAAAATTATATCATTTACAGAAAAGTAGATGGAACTAGAGAATATTATGCTAAATGAGATCAGCCAGGCTCTGAAAGTTGTGTTTTCTCTCATATGTGGAAATTAGAGAAAAAAATAGGAAACATAAGGGGCTTTGGATAAATGCAGAGAGCAGTAGAATAATGGAAGGGGATTGGAGAGAGAGGTGGACAAGGAAAAAAGGAAGATTGAGAGGGAAACAGTTCAAATAATTATTTGTCAAAATATGAAGGTGTCATTACCAGTGTTTGTTAACATGTATGGGGAGGTGGGGAGCAAAGCAGGTTGGGATGCAGAAGGAAATACACCGAGATATGTGTGTATCACATTGAACCACATTATGATGTATAATTGCAATGCACTAATTATATATACAAAGAAAGAAAGAAAGTAGATTATGTTATAAACACCATTGGGTGAACTAAGACAATCTTACAACTGCTTCATCTAACACAAAACTCTATCAGATGTTGAGGAGAAAAGCTGTTATTTCTCCTTTTATTCAGAACTGACTCAGCCAGGTACACCTGAGCCTGCCTGGGCTAGGGTGCCAGCGAAACCCTCTGCTGAGAGGGGATGGGGAAACAGAGGAAATGACATGGGCCCCAGCCAGCAGCACATTATAATTTCACTGCTCAGTGCAACATAGTTCAGAGTTGGAATGTGGGTGTTTTCAAGGTACTAAATGTTTTTTTAAGTGGTTCGACACCTCTGGAAAGAATTGGACCCTTCTCAGTATTTGGCTGGTCTCTTCAAGGTCAAATAAACACTAAAGCAGTGGATTAGGCAAAGGACTGACCAGGGGAGAGCGAGTCCGTCATGCATCGGGAAACCTCAGTGCTCCCTCTGGACAGTGCTGGCCCAGACTACGCTAAAGCTGTACCGGCAACCACGCAGCTCCAGCTTGTTCTTATGCTGCGGCCCATCATTCCAGCACCTTGGTTATCCAACAAAATATTAGAGAATTAATTCGAATAATCTGGTAGATATGTGGAGAAGCCTGATAACACTTTCCAGCTAACCTCTGAAAACACCTTGAGAGAGTATTGCTTCTAAGATTATACTCAAACTCTCATTTTCTCTGTTGACTTTTATGATTGAATTCCTAAAATAAAATTGAGAGCCACTAAATTTTTACTGCGTTCATTTGGCACACCATAGTTTGAATTTTACATTCAAATACTAAAAATAAATCTGATCCCAGTTAAGGGCATTTAGAGTTGGATCCCTGACTTGTGGAACTGGACTTGTCTAGTATATAGACTAACTAAATCACCAGGAGTTTTGGCAAAACCCAGACCTGCTGGGAGGTCACGAGGTATGTACAGAATCCTCATGATACCAGGGAATGCCAGGAGACTTGAGGCTAATGTGGACCTGAAGGACAGAAGAAAGAAAGAAAGAGAGAGAGAGAGAGAGAGAGAGAGAGAGAGAGAGAGAGAGAGAGAGAGAGAAAAGAAAGAGAGAAAGGAGAAAGATAAGGAATGAAAGAAGGAAGGAAGGAAGTTAGAAAGTTATGGCATTTATATACATACTGGTGTAAAAGAGATCCCTCTACACTGCATCTGTGCCATCATTCATTCAGTCCCTGCATCCTGGGAGTTTAGTTTGTCCTGGGCACTGTACTGGGTGCTGTGTTTTAAAATGTAGTACCTGTGATACTTCTTCACTAAGAGAAATTGAGTTGGTCCACTTCAGAGATATTTTGAACTAGGAGGATAATTAAAATCTTTTCAGGGTTAGGAAAGGAAACTCTGAGACTTACATGATTAATGGAGTGGATTTGAGTTTTGCTGGAGCAGATGGTACAGGGGCATCTCTCTGGGAGAAACCCTGGTTGGGAGTCAAGAAGAATGTTTTGTGGTGTGAGTTCCCTTGCTACAGTCTCATTTAATAGTTGGAGCAGACTTCACATCTGGGACCCCTCGGAGAATTAGCCATTGTGAGAACAGTGAACCAAGAGGAAACAGGAGTAATATATATTGAAAGGCTTAATCTGATCTCTTGCCTGTCTTCAAAGGAAGCTTCATTTGTAAAGGACATGCATGCTTGTGAAGAAAGGACCCCCATTAAGCAATGCAGAAATAATAAAAGACTCCATGTCCACAGCCTCCGGAACAGGAAGGTTAGAGGACTTGCTCCCTGCCCAACTGGGAGACTGCTAGAGCTGGACTAAAATCCATCTCCTCGGGTCCCTTTTCATATTCCTCTGTTTAGTAGAGCACAATTGCTTCCTTTAGCTATAGATTAAGATTTATCTGACAAGACGTTCTCGCACAGACACAGAGGAGTTAGTGCTTGGCAAAGTGGAGTTCATACTCATTCAATTTTATTTGCCTCATCTCTATTAAGTTTCTGTGTTTCTTTAGTAAGGAAGCATTTCTGCATATTTTTTCTTATTTTCAGGGAGAGAGTATGTTTGAGCTTCCTATGTGTTAGAGTCAAGAACAAAAGGAACTCTCCTTGAAAGTTACTAAGGATGAAGACCAGAGAAACACTATTGAGTCACAGTGTGCCTATTTGTTTCTTCTCTTTCTCTACTACGTTACCTGCCATGGTTTCAAAGTATTCTCATGATCTAAAAGAGGGAGGAAGCCTCGTGGAGTGAAAGGAGTGTAAAATATGGTGTGTTTGTGTGTGTGTGTGTGCGTGCAATATAAATCAGCTTATATATAGTATGTACCTTTCTGCAGCTTGTGTCTTCCATAAAATAGATTGATCCTTATGATGATGTTAAGTGCCAGTGTTTGCTCTGTGCCATGCATTTTTTAAGCACTTTAGAAACCTGGAACGATTCAATATAGGCTTGCCACATTCTTTTAAATTATATTTTGTTTGTTAATTCTTAATTGTCAGATATTTAAGGTACTTGCAACTTGCAAATCTTTTCTTCATGTTGTTGCAATGAATAAGGTCACATCACTCTTCTCATGCATGCCTTTTTGGATAATCGTGGGTGGTTGCAATGGCCAAAAAAAAAAAAAAAAAAGCCTAATATAATCTGCTATCAGTGGTTACCTCTGAAGAAGATGAAGGAGCACAGATTGGGTTGTGGTTGAAGGGGCTTTAACCTTGTATGTAATATATGCATTTTTCAACAAAAATAAATTCCTGTATTGCTTGTATATTACAATTAATTTAAAAATAAATACAGGATTAGAAGTTCTTAAGCACATAATTTAGCCAATCTGATCTTTTTTTCCTCCTACCTTTAAAAATGCTACCTACTATGAAATCCTAGCCATGTGCCTACAGCAGACAAATTCAGTATTGTATGTTACAATGCCTTATAAAGTTCTATATATATTCAAGTGACTCCTATTCATGCCTGGATTTTATTTTATCAGTAAAGGCTCCACAGTATCTAAAAGAAGCAAAGACTCCTACTGAGTGTTACCTACTTTTAATAAATCTACATTTAAAAGAAAGGGAATTTTTGTTTCATTAGTAAGGACTTAATTCAACATTATAGTTGACATAGTTTTTGAAATTTCATAATTACTTGTGTAAATATCAGCTCTCTTAATTTGCTATAACCTTTCTAATTAGAGCCAGGCATACTTTGAGTACTGGTACTGCATCTAGCATCTGCAAACCAACTTAACCTGTAATTCACACTGTATAGTTTCTAGAGCCTTTGTTCTAGACGCCCTGGGACCACCCTGCACGTGTGAGTCTGTGGACACACACATTATCAAACAGGTACAGTAAAAAAGAAATAAAGAAGAGGGTGAAGTCAAATAGTGTGTATTAAATTGGCATTTGTGTATCAATGGAAAACTAAGGCATTTGCCAGGATAACAATGTTCCAGCTCAGAGATGACCTTGGGACATTATCAAGCCTTTCTCCTCAAGATATCACATACTGTAAACACCAGAGACAAGAGACCTTTCAAAAGCAGACCAATGACGGTACCTGGATAACCATTTCAATCCTGAGCAAATTTCAGTGATAAATGGTATTTAATTATCTAACCTTATAAAGATAAAGAATGTCTAGTAAGAGTGTTGTATTCTATAGCAATCTGTTCTTATTTTTTTTGGTATGGGAGAGTGAATCTAGGGACATTCTACCTCTGAGCTACAGTCCTCAGCCCCTTTATTTTGAAATAGGGTCTCCCTAAGTTGCTAATTCTGGCCTCCAATTTGCAAAACTCCTGTGTCAGCCTCTCAAGTACTGGAATTATAGGTGTGTGCTACCACGCCTGGTTTGTAGCAATCTGTTTTGAGGTCAGATAAAAAAGTGACAGTTGGTATTGATGACTCCCCTTCCTCCTCCTCCTCATCGTCCTTCTCCTCCTTTCCCTCCTCTTCTTTCTCCTTCTCTATCCTTCTCCTTTTTTCCCTCCTTCTTGTCTTACCTTAACAACACTATTCTGGGCTATGCACACCATTTTGGCAGGTCTTAGTATGTAAGGATTTCCATATAAGATCATGATACGACTACCTAGAGGGCATTTATACACATCTGTACCTTTTGAGGATAAAGGAGAGATCTCAATGTAGACTTTCCCTGAAACTCTGCTTAGCATAAGCATTACCCTGCCTGTTTTCTGAAAGTTTCTTTCCCCAAATAAGGATTGAGCCAAAGCAAGATAAAGATTCTTTGTGGTTTGAATGTATCACTGCCTATTGTGTGCTTCTATGGAGCCATTCATTTTATTTTAGTTTTTATATTATATACATCCATGTTCACTTTATTGGAGCTATCTAATACAACTTTCTACAGTAATGAAAATGTTCTATAATCTGTACTATCCAATATGTCATCCACCCATCCTATGCAGTTATTGAATACTAATGTGAACAAGAAACTGAATTTTTAATTCAGTTTTTATTTCAATTATTCAATATTTATTTAAATTATTTTCAATTTAACGAGTGATACATGGATATTGACTGCTCTGTGTGTGTGTGTGTGTGCGTGTGTGTGTGTGTGTGTGTGTGTGTGTGTGTGTAGGTACTGAGGACTGAACCCAGGGGCATTTACCTCTGAGCTATACTCCCAGCCCTCTTTATTTTTTATTTTGAAACAGGGTCTTGACTACTTCATTTGACAATGTAACTATAGATCATTTTGTCACATAGATCTAGAGAATGTTCTACATTTATGGCATGGCTTTTTCATATGAAAAACTACCCCCTTGGTTCTTTTATTGTTATTTAGTTTGCCTTCAGAATTTGCATTCAAATCTTGTCCTCCAAGGTGGGTCCTTCTTTCTCTTCTCTCCTCTTCTCTCCTCTTCTCCCCTCTTCTCTTCTCTTCTCTTCTCTTCTCTTCTCTTCTCTTCTCTTCTCTTCTCTTCTCTTCTCTTCTCTTCTCTTCTCTTCTCTCTCTCTCTCTCTCTCTCTCTCTCTCTCTCTCTCTCTCTCTGCTGGGGATTATACAGCCTCATACATGCTAGGCAAGCACTTTACCACTGAAGTACCCCCCAAACCCTACTTCAACCTTTTGATTTTTTCCTGCTCAGCTCCTATCACCTTCAGTTGATAGGTACTTTGGGCACATCACCTCTGGAAAACAGTGTAATTCTATGAAACAGAAAATATGCTCAGTTCATCAAGCCCAATATGAAAGTTTATAGAATGGCCTTCTTAGATTTCTAGCTCTTGTGCTCAAATTTACTTGGACTTAAATGAATGGTGATTATTGAATATGTATCTTTCCTTTCTTGAAAATCAGGCCATTTTTTAAAAATGATACCAATCCTCACTTATCCCTAAGAAGCCCTGGAGAAGTGTGACACAGTCCTTCATGCCTGTTGAGCTCTAGGTAGGGACTGGCTGACTGGCCTCCACGCAGCCAGGATGGCATGTAGTGACAAAGCCATCTTCCTCTAGGGTTTCCAAGAACAAAATTGCCTGTACGTAGGAACTTCCTGCTGCCTTCTGGGGCCTCGAATGTGATTAGGATGAGCAATGATTCCTCAGAAGTGCGTAGGATGTTAAAGCAGTAAACTTGTACATTACACATCACATACACCCATTCTTCACACAGGCCGCCTGAGATAATACTCCTACAGAGAAGCCGCCGTTTCCCAAGACCTGCACTCAAACTCCTTCTCTTTACTTAGAGGCCAACTGGGATGCCCAGAAAATGTAACTGATACCACATAGATAATCATTGACTAGCTGTAGTGTGAATCGTGGAGGCTGTGTTTCCTTTCTCTTCCTGGTTGGGTTTCACAGGTGCAGTTTGCTTATTTTTATGTAGAAGCATGATGATTTTCATTCTGTGATGACAACTTCAGCAGCTGAATTAAAGGTAATTTGGTGGAGTACTCCCACATTCCATGTGGCTTTCGTATTTTGAAACATCCCTTTTAAAAGTTTATCTGTGATTTGGTGTGTGCAGGTGGGGGGGGGGGAGTCATACAAAATCGTACAGTAGATTTTCTGTCCCTTTACTTTTTGACAGATATTCTGAATTGTAAAGATGTCTTATTCATTTCACAGGGATGCTATGGAAAATGGTTTTTAATCAATGTTTAAGCGTTCACATAAAACAGCATGTGGATAGCTCCAGTCCAACTAACTGATGCCTGCCATTTCTCTTCCTCTGGGATCTATGGATTGAAACTGGGTTTTCCTTTCTGTAGCTGATGGCAGGATTTTCTTGTCCTGTGCTTTGTAGAGGCAGATGTTTCCAGCAGAAGTGAAGGGGGATGTGTCACTCTTTGCCCCACTCACTGTCCTTTCACTGATGCTAAAGCTCTTCCACAGTTCCCTTTGCCTCCCTTCCTGTCTGCCCTCTCCAGATGTGGTGAGGTTGGTTTGACCTCCTACAACCTGCACCTACCCTTTGACCCTTTTCTTTCTATTTGAAAAGTATGAGGGACGGGGTGTGGGGAATTATTTTGACAGACAAAGAGAAGTTGCTCCAAAGTGTGTATTGAACTGAACACACTGCCACTGGCTTTGCCAGGGTCATACAGGCCAGCCAGGTGTGCCAACGATTGACTTTCTCTCTTTTGACACTCTTGTTGTCAAGTTGCCCTCCACCTCAGCTTCTGAGATGGTCTCCTTGGTATCCAAGTATAATTTATAATTTATACTAGGGTCTTATATCTGAATATGTTTTAGAGATTAACTTTATTCATAAGGTTTCATCCTCACCAGTATGTTTCTTTAATAATATATTGTAATATCTCCTTTCTCTGTAGCCAAGTTCCTTCTGCCCCTATTTCCTTCACCTCAAAATATTCTGGGCACTAGAGTGAGGTCAGCAAGTCCCAGAAAGTCAAAGATCTTATGTTTTCTCTCCTGTGTCGAAGGTAGAGAGAAAATAGGAAACAAAGTGGATTCAGAGAAATGAGGAGAAAGGCTAGTAGAATATTGGCAGGGGGTTGGGAGAGGGAGTTGGGGAGGAGTGAAACAAGGCTTGAGTAAGGAAACAGTTCAAATAACATTGTCCATATATGAAGGTTTCACTACCAATCTCACTACTATGTATGGGGAGGGGGGGAAGGAAGTGGGATGAGATAGGGAAGGAAACACACCAAGCTCAGTATGCAGGTATGTTTATATCACTTTGAATCTCACTATGATGTGAATTACAATGTAGTAAAAAAAGTATTTTAAAAATTCTGGGGCAGTGGAAAGAAAGTAGGACTCAGTTCCTAGCTAACTAATGGTGTGGTGCACTGAGCCTCTGCTAGCTGATTGCTAAGGTTTCTTTAGCTCCAGGACTATGTGATTCCATTCCTTCCAGAACCTGTGTCTCTCCCCCAACTCCCACCTCAGCCACTTCTTCTCTTTGCCTCCTATGAATCATGTCAGACCCCCAGAAATCCCTGGGTCGTACTTTGGGAACTAATGCACTTTCCCAAGTCTCAGGAGGGACTCCTTTTGTGTTTAGCAATGTGAGTTCACACTGCCAAAGGGTTAATCTTCCAAGACTAAGTGCAGATTGGGTAAAATAAGAGAAGATCAATGGCCGTACCCTGCCATGAGTGGGGTGTTCAATCATGCAGGTTTCCAGCCAGATTTTTAGAAATTTGCATCATGAAAGTCACCTGGGCGTCTCACCCTGAGGAACTCTGAGTTAATATGTGGCGAACAGAAATATCAAGTTTATGCCTATAGGGGAGTTTTCATTGGTACGAGCTTAAGCACAGAAAAAAATGGCTTTGGTAGTGTTAATTTTTTTATGGGTAGTTCCATGATAGCCGGTCTTGGAATGTTAGCAGCACTGTTGCAGAACTAAAAATGTTACCCTGAGACATTTTAAAAGAGCAATAAATATCCGGTTTTAAAACATGGACATTAAAAAATTATAAGCTTAGAAAGTTGTTCTGGCTGCTTGTTGTCTTAACACTGGAGTGCTAAGACTGCCTTTTCCTTCCCTGGCTTGCTCAATAAGCAATTGTTTGGCTCAGTAATTTCATGATTGTTTGATTATTTTAACATTGACCGATTTGTGCTTTAACAGAAAGAGGCCTGGTGATGAGAAGGAGCCCCCTTAGCAGAGCAGTTTGGCTTCACGGTGTGAAGATGTGGCTGTACTCAGGGTTTGGGATACTGTCTGCCAGGGACAGTCCTTTGATGTAGAGGGAGTGGCTCTCAAGGAGGGCAGATGTTACTTCTATACTTGGATTGTAGGAGTTGGATGCGTACAGGAAACCACCCGCAGCCCCTCGGTGCTGGCTGATAGGGACTGATCCCTTTCAAAGGAGGCTAGCTAGACAATGGTGCTAGTTTCTGCTACTCTACATGAACTGGGGTGGTCAGGCCAGGAGAATTGTACCTCACACTTAAATGTGGCCAAGGACAACTTTTCATTGCTTTCAAGACATAAAAATAGTAGTATGAAAATTTTTTTAAATTGGAAAAAATTTCACTGTCCTTAAGTTTTATTTGGTTCTGCCTGATTAATTTTCTTGTAGTTCATGTTTATGATTATTATTGTAATTATTAAATACTAGTCCATTCAAGTACAATAATTTATGTACTTTTTCCTTTATTGTTCGTTACTTGCATGGTTTTAAACACCTCAACAAATAAACTAACCCATATTGTTTTTACCTGTTGCTGATATGTATTTAGAGAAAATTTCCAGCATTAGAACTGTTAAGAGAAAGATTTTAAACACTTTAAATTTTTCATACACATTACAAAATTCCTGTCCTTGCTTTCAACAAGAGTTCTAACAGCTTTTAAGACCTCTACTTTGAGTATACTTGCTTGTACTGAGTTTAAAATCTAATATAAATGTATCTTAATATGTAAATTTGAAAATTATAATTAGATATACATATACAAATTATATATATTACATATATATGTATATATACACACAAACCCGCAGATATAAGCTGGGATTTTGAAACCTGTACTTAATGGGCTTCAGTAATCTGTGAAGGGAAGCACTTTGCTCATGTACTTAGGATTTGATTGGTTCTTATTTGAATGTTTATTCCTGTCTTCTCTGATTTGTAGATTTTATCAATGCAGCTTAGCTAGATGACAATACATTTTTTTTAAAAATTAGCATTTATAGATACTAGGCATGAATATCGTCCCTTTCTGACTTGGATCAGTAAATTTGCAACTACTACACATCATGTTTTTGGGTGAGTGTATTTGAATATAGACAATCAAGTGATTCTATCTAAGAATAACTCTATAAGGAAATTTCATACAGTACTTATGCATAGGGACAACTGAGTATAAATATTGTGTGTGTGTGTGTGTGTGTGTGTGTGTGTGTGTGTATAGCTATTCTGAAGGTGAGAGTGAGACAAAAAATATTTTTGAATTTACTTAATGGTGAGCTGTGTCATACAAAAACCTACTTACTTCTCAAAGTTTAGGTAAAATTCAAGAAAGATATTCACATAATTAAAAGGAACACCAAAGAACTTGAATAATTATTTCTAAGTGTCAGAGAAATTTTAAGCAATTTGAGAATCTGATTGGGGTATACACAGTACTAGAGAAAAATGCTATCCTCGTTTTCCTAGTATTAGTGAAATTAAGAATTCCTATCATAGAAAGCATAGCCAGAGTTTTTATTTAGCAGAATACTGAAACATGAAAAAAACACGTTCTAAGTTGGCAAGAGGCTCACCAGAGTCCAGTTGTGTTTTCCGCCACAATGAACCTATAAAATAAGGTAGTAGTTTTTACTCTTAAACCAAGAATAAATATAAATATAAAATAAGAATAAAAATAAATATAAAATAAGGTAGTAGTTTTTACTCTCACACCAAGAGCATGCTTTGAGTTCAGCCTATTCTAATGAGCATTTTGCCCACATGTACTCAGAATTTGTTACCAAGGGGATTTTTTAATTGACGGTTTCTATTACAAGGAAACAATCAGCTTATTTTCTTTAAAGCTGTATCCAATGATACAGGATAGAGAAATAAGCAATCTTTTTCAAAGAGTTAGAAACTTGGCACGGTGGTTCCAGCTCTCATGTAATCATTAACTTAACATGCTACCTTGGGTAGATAGAACTTTCAGCAAACTCCCCGTGCCTCCTGGAGTAACTTAGAAAAGGAGGGCAGCAGCTTAATGGCAGCCTGAGCACCCCAGGAAGAGTGGCAGTACACGGAAGTAAATGTAAGAAAAGGAGCTTTGTGTGCACTGAGAAAAATGCCATTTATAGATGCAAAGTATCCTTCATGAACTGGATATGATATGTGCTTATTCTTTTTATTCCTCAAAGAACCCCTTGACAGTTCAAATCCTGGTCCTACTATTCCAAGCCTCACTTGCTGCTGTTTACCAGTTAAATCCAGTTAGTAATTAGAAAGAAATTGTATGTACAACCCCTCCACCTCCCATACCTCTCTCCCTATGTGAAACTCTTAAACAAGCATTGAGTGTGTGGTAAATGGTGCGTTTTAATAAACGTTTTATAAAGGCCAATTATTCAGTCAATATTGAATTGTGCGGTAGGAAATATGGCTGCTTAGCTACAGGGAAGATGTCTACATACTATTGGCATCTGTTTGGAAGGTAATGTTCTTAAACGGCCTGGCCTTCCTCCAAACTTTGATTATTCATAAATCTGTTGAGTGTGGTAAGTTGCACTATTAACATTTAATCTTTTCTTGAAGCAAACTCAGGAGGCTGCAATCTATTTGCTTTAGCAAGCTCGTTCCCTGATAAATGTATGATTTAAATTTTTCCTTTTGTTAATTCCTCAGTGCAAGAAAAACACAGCTGGGCATAGCACAGATCATATTTATCTTTTCATTAACTAACGTACGAGAAGATAGCATCGTTAGAGGCTTAGAAGGAGGGATTGCTAAAGAACAGTTCTCCTCCTGTTTGCATATCCACTTGAGAAAAGCTTTCCAAACAAGTATTTGAGATACTTGTGAGAAAAGCTGGTTGAATCGTCAAAAGAAGACTAAGCGAATGTCTATTAAGTGGCTGGATTTCAGATAACATTTTTCCCCCTGAGTGTTTATATTGGTTAAATATTAGTGAAGGAGAGATAATAACACTGTTTGTCGCCATAAACTTAGACATGTATCTTTTTTCACAAGGTTGATATGAGAGGCCTATCAAAGACTTTCCATCCTGGATGATTTAGTTTCAACTCAGTAAAGGGCATTGCAAGTAGAAAAAGATTGCTTGGATGGTAACGGCCAGGCAGAAAACTTTGTATAGACTTGATAGTAGATTTAACTTTTTGCATTTTGTGAGTAACATAATAACCAACTGGCTGTCCTTGTGGGATTTTATTTTTTAAATATACAAGTGTATATGTTTAGTATATGTATACTAAAAATCTTGCATTGTTCTCTCTGCTAGAGGGCAAACTGAAAAATCTGTGAGATTCTGGGTGTACTTATTTGCAGTGTACACTGAACCTGGCCATCAGTAGACATCCTCCAGAATGAAATAGGTGACTGATAGTTGATATGTTGATAGTAGATCCTTTCATTAGGAGAGTAAGATGGAATTATAGGAGTCTTCTCCTTTCTCTGCTCCTCAGGATCATGAGGACTGTGCACGTTACTGTTTTAGAGTTCCTCTAACCCCTGGCAAAACAGTAGGCAAACAGTAGGTGACCAATAAAAGAGACTGATTTGTATACTCTTGCAGAACTATTGTGCTTCACAGAAATGGACTGTGCTAGAGATACTGTCTTCCATTGTCTTTCTGCTACATCTCCGAAATAGTTGGGAAGGAATGGAGAATGTGGGTGTCTCTTTTTCAGCTCAATACAGTGTTGCTTCAACTCTGACCCAGGGCTGTACAAAATAGGCTAATGTTCTATCTTATGAGTCCAACAGACCCAGCTTGGGCTGGGGATTCTTCCCTATTGGCCATCCCCCAGGCCCCATGGATGCCTTTCCAAAATGAAGCCAGAAGTGACCTAGGTCAGCTCTTTCCTCTTCCACTGACCTGTCTTCATCACAGTCTCTGAGAACTGGGCTGAAATATTTTTTTTTTTTTGTTAGCAACAACATTAAACCATAACTTGTTTTAACTGAATCTTGTTTAAGTTTTTATCTGCTGGCATGTGGGTTCTAGGATTTGTAACTTCTTGTCCCTATTATTTTAATTATTATTTTAAAACACACCAAACCAATATCAATTTTTTTTCTTTTCTGCATGGATATTTAGGATTGATATTGCAAAAAGTAAAATGGGCAGTTAAAAATAACATCCAGTACAATGAAATATGTTTCCTTAAGATCATTGGCCTACCATGCTTACTTAGTTTATGGAGAAGAGAATTGAGACCATGGGATGTAAGGAGAGCTTTTCATTCAAAGTCTACACCCTTCATGGGAGGGCAGAGTCAAGGAATCAGCCTTCCAGCCAATAGTTTTCTATTTTTCTGGTGTATCTATGTAAGTAACAGAGACCTTTCGAGACAAGAGTTTATAATCTATTTATTTATTTATTTGCTTGTTTATTTATTGCAGTACTGGGAATTGAACCCAGGGCTCTGAGCTATACCCCCAGACCTATTTTATTTTTTATCTTGAAACAGGGTCTCACTAAGTTGATAAGGGCCTCATGAGACTAGTATTAAACCTGCAATCCTCCTGTCTCAGCCTCCCAAGTACCGGGATTATAGGCATATGCCACCATACCTCGCTAGGGGCTTATAATTTAGAAGAAGTCTGAAGACTGGTGGCCAGTTACTGGAGTCACAGCCCCATGATGTCATAAAAAACCTGGATCCTTCTAGCTTCCTGCTATATTATCATTAGGTGTGACCTTCAAACATATATCTTAGGGATGGTTGCTAATTGTCAGCCATCCTGTGCATGTTCTAAGCAAGAAACGGGTCAAGAACATTAATCAGCCACTAACCAGCCACCTTTGAACCTCTTTTCTAGAAGCCCCCGCCCTGCAATAACCACTTGTAGGAATTAAACAGAACTGGCCCAGCTTTGAGGCAGGGCAGGAAATGGAGTCCACTCTTTCTTTCTCTCCCTCCCTTCCTATCTCTGTTTCTTCCTTCCTTTTTTCTTTCTTTCTCTATAATGCCATGAATGAAATTAGATCTATTAGCAAATAGAAAAATTAATATTGGGTGAGCAACTTTTTGTCTCTGCATCACTTATTTTTAATTTTATATTTAATATTAAGAAATTACTTTTAAGGATTGGGAACATAATGTTTTATGGGTTTTTTTTTTTTTTTTTGTCTAATAGTATTCCCTAGAATTGCCAATATGAAAAGACCAAATATAATATGGGTCCACAAATGTGTGTTGCTTTGCATGAACAAAGCAGTGGAGGGGACAGGAAGGATTTGGAGACTGTCGTTTCTGAGTTGTGTGCTGTCACTCCAAGTCCAGTGATACCCTGGTTCATATTTTCTGTCAGGTTGAGTGATCCTGGCAATGGTTACTGCTGCTGACTTCACCTAGGCATATTTCATAGATAATAACAAAAACCATTTAAATATTTGGAACTAAATAGTAAATATTTTGCCTTGCATATTTAATGGATACACAGTTTTCAAAAGCCTGAAATTGCAACCCAGGTTAAGTAATTTAAGACTTTGACTAACAGCGACATAATTCCTTTTAAGGAAAAGTAAATGTCATCATACTTAACTTTACTAACAGATTTGACACCAAGGAGGATTTATTTGCCAATCTTTCATTTGACAAGAGATTTATGGCACTATCTGGCTATGGATTTATCTCTCTCTGAGGTTGATTTCTGCTCATTCCTTTTATTTAGGTTGATTTAAATGTAGGATCATTATATAGAGTATAGAATTACCAAAGAACCTCCTTGATAGCTGACTGCTAGCCATGTCACCTCATCACTAACACACTGTGGGTAGAGTTTTTGTTCCTGAAAGTACAAGATTAGAGACCTCTGAAGACATCTAGTGGAGTTCAAGAAGCAATAATTCTGGAAGATTCCCATAACCAGAAACCCATTAATGTCACTGCCCAGTCCTCCTGACTCTCACCTGTTTAGCTGCTGATTCTCCCAGGAGTACATGGGTGGTCAGGGAGGTTTCAGTGAAGGAAAAGGACTGGAGAGAACTAGAAAGCGATAGGTCACCTGGTCTACCTGAGAAAAAGCAGTCAAGTCTAAGAGTAGAACCTATGCTTTTCCATTAGACCTTTCCTAAAGTATTTGACTTGTTGGGCATTATTAACTTACTGTTTTATTCATCCACTTATATTACGTGAACTCAAGACTGGCTGAGGGCTTAGGGGTCTGTGGATTTCTGATTCAATGCACCCTTTCTCTCCAAATCTCTAACATGAAAAGAATCTCATGACAAGGCTTGTCATCCTCAGTCTTCCAGGTCAAATTCCAAATTCATCATTTTGAAAATTGGATCATTTGAATTATAAGTAAGTTATAAATAATAATATTAGTATTTATAATATTTAGAGCTTCTAAATCTACTTTACTAAAATGATTTGGTGTACTTCACCAAATGATTGTTGCATGTCCTTGTTCTAAGGCAAGGATATTGTGAATATGTTGGTTTTCAATAACATGGTTTCTTGGGAGCTCAGCTCTACCTGCCTGCATGGTATGGCTGTCCTTCTGTCTAGATTCTATTGTGCCTGCCTGCTGTGTCTTATCAGCCCAGAGTCCTATGCAGAGGGCCCTATATATTAGCCACAAGATGACCTGTGTGGCCAGGATCGGCCCCAGCAATTACCCACTGGCAGAGAAGTGATTTAGAACGAACAGCTTGAGGATGCCATTATTATCATATATCATAGCCCAGATAAAGTTAAAAAAATCTTCTTCCAAATTGGGGTTGATTTATATATCAAAACTACTGGTGACTGAGCCTTTTCTAACTTCTGTTTTGCTGCTGTCTAAGCAGATCCTAAGTGGTAGAGATCCTGACAGTCCTAGCTCCTGACTGATGTAACTACTCAAAGCAACAGTTAGCCCTGAGCACAGTCTCCAGCCAGGCCGCTGGCAGGAGTCCATGGGAATAATCTGCTTCCCTTGGCAGCTGCCTGAGCAGCAGCTTGTGGAAAGACCTGCTGTGGGCTGGCAGGACAAGGACGGGTCTCCATAGCACAATAGGTGTAACGCTCACCCTGTGTGTAGAAAGCTTCAGAAACTTGTTTAAAATAACTTAATATAGAATAGTATATAGTGATTTGGACATTGATTCTGAAGCAGAGATATATGTCAAAATGGGATGGGATGGGGGTGATGCAAGAGAAATGGCCCCTGATTATTGTGTGTTGGGGTGAGTTACTTCATTTCTTTGAGTCTACTTAACAAGGGTGTTGGGCTTCAAGAATTCTTAGGTGCCTTTCTTTCTAACATGCTGTGATTCCATGTAGACTACATAGTCTAGAAATGTGATCATCTTTGTACCTGTCATGTTAGTAGTTTTTAAAATTTATTGGTTTATATCACCATTATTTCTACAAAGCACTTGAGGTGAATTACAACACAAATATAAATACAGTAATAAGAAAGGCAAGTAAGAAAAGGTAAATACTGAGAAATAAAAGGGGAGAAAATGGTATATTAAACCAATTCTGAAGAAATCTATAAGAAAGTATATAACCTAGGCTCTGAGCTTCCCAGTAGCGAAAGTTAAAAAAACAAAACAAAACAAACCACCACCAACCAATGGAAAAGAAATGATGCACACTATTTGTTTTCCCATGTTATATATTAGAATCAAATTTTCCACAGAAATTTTGGAAGTTAAGTACAACACTAGGTATAGTCTAGTTGGATTTTTAGATCTTAATTTCAGGACCATGAATCTCAGACCTAGGATGCTTAACATCTGAGCCTACCCTCTGTGGAAGTGACAATAGTCCTTTTCAATCTAGTACTTGACTTCATAGTTTATTTTCTTATCTCCACATTTACCTTCACTATTGACCTGGGGCATAGTTTTTCCCCCATATGGAATAAAAAATAATTTTCATTTATTATTGTTCTACCAATATACTGTGTAATTTGAAATATTAAAAGGAAATACAAATAATTTTACTTAATAAGGCTTTCATTGGGAATTTAAGACTTGTATTTCCTCTATATTCCCAATTCCTTCATGTTGAAAGAGGGGGAAAAACTTTTACTATTTTAGCAAACAAGTCCTTGTTTTTGGTTTTCATAAATCATCTTTATTCATCTTTGCTAGTCTAATTTCTATTTACTTTATGACAGTAAACTCACAATTGTATATTCACTAGTGAAATTAATTGGGAGCTAGAGTCATTTCTCTGTTCTTCTAACAATCTTATTCATGAGTAAAAGACTATTGAAAGGTAAGCGTGTGTGCGTGTGTGTGTGTGTGTGTGTGTGTGTGTGTGTGTGAGAGAGAGAGAGAGAGAGAGAGAGAGATCTGCTGTGTGTGTGTGTGATCCAAAGATAGACTTACCCCTATTGACAGAATAGGGTGTCCTATTCTGTCAATTTCCAGCAAGACATAGTACTTGGAAAAATTAATGTAGCTAATGTAAGCTCAGCTCATTTGGTAAAGGGCAATTCATGAGTTATCTTGTTTGAGGTCAAGGGAAAGACGTTGGGAAGGCTCAGGAAAGAGGTGACTGAGCAGGAGTCAAGGAGTGAGTGTTGCTGACTTCTGTCCCCAGCCCTGCAGAAGGGGCAGCATCCTGGTACATCTTTAATGCAACTCCTTGCCTCCCGTATAAACTATGTGCCCCTTTACAGCAAAGAGAGACAAGTTCATTTTTTCCCTGCTGCTGTCTTAGTCACAGTAATTAATGTCAGCTGTCTCAACAGACAAATCTCAGGGCTTAACACCATAGTGTACATCTTGCCCAGAGCCTGGACCCTACTTTTTTTGTGACTCCACCGCTGTAGCACCAGGCTTCTAAGTTTACCCTGATAGGGGACTAGAGTAATCACCTACTCTGAAGTGCCCACCCTGACTTGATCATTTACCTCCAGTTAGATCTCATTTGTCAAATCCAGTCACAGGATTATCTCAGGACAAGGAGAGTTGGGAAATGAGGGGATTCCATGTAGGATTTGATGAGCTGGGAGAAATTAGAGACAAGTTTTACTTGCTGTCTGAGAAGCATATTGTATAACACAAAATTCACCTCATGGCGAGTCAAGGAGGGCCTCTCAGGGGAAGAATTTTAGCTGGGCTTTTACATTTGAGTAGGAGTTTGGCCAGCAAGGGCATTGTAGACACAAAAGTGTATTCTCCTGTTCCGACAATCAAATATCAAAACATGCTGCCAGTGTGCTATGAAATTAAGGAACATTGTTGTTACTTCATCCTTTTTTTAAATTGTGGGGCTGGGAATTGAACCCAGGGCCTGACACATGTTAGGCAAATTGACCTACACCCCCAGCCCAGAAATATTTGTTATTACTAAAATGCTTTTGGTCAGCAGCAGTCTTTGCCCATGAGTGGAAAAGGTTTATTTTTACAGTTCAGAATGTTGTTACTTGAATTTAGAATGCAAGCTCCTTGAGAACAGCAAGACTTCCTTCAACCCTGCTCATAAATTTATTATAAGCTCCTTGATCTAGGCCTGGCACAAGGTGCACATTCCACAAACACTGGGTGAGCAAATGGCAGAGTGTACAAAGAACTCTACCCCGTGTATCTGTTTTCCTTTTCCTCCAAAGACTAGGGGTGAGTGATCCTATTAAAATTGTCTCTTCATACCTTAAAATGGCATTTAGAACCATATTTAGAAAATGAATATGACTTTCTACACTGTGTGTGCATGTATGTATGTGTGTGAAGTCACAAAAGCAGACACTGTTCAGCAAGTGATTAGAACCATGGACCCTGATTCACTGACAACTTCTCTTCCTTTTCTTTCTGATCTATAACATGCACTTAAGAAAAAATGATGGCCGTTCCACACAGAATCTGAAATGGTACACTACTTGTCAATCAGCATAGTGTTCTGTGACAGTAACATGTTATTGAAAAAAGCTGAAGAAAAATAATTTAAATCTATTAGTTAAAAAAAAAAAGTATCTTTGTCCTCTAGAATATCTGTCTCTTAAAATATCACTTATTTTAATTTAATCTTAGGATATCATATTTCAAACAGAGACAGTTAACTTTTACACGATTTATAAAGAAAACTTGAGAGGTAAATTTATATATGCAACTAGGATTACAAAGGGGATAAATGAAATCATGCAATGATTTTATTGTTTCTGTTGTATGTTTTTGGAGTCATCAGAATTAATATCCAACTATGCATTGAATTCTGACCAAAAAAGTGCCATCTTCTCATTAACAACTAGTTAAATAGCTGTCCTAAGTATGATTGTTTTAATTTTTCATTGACAAGTGACAACTAAATCTCTTTCTTCTTCCTGCAATGAAGTCTAGGAATAAACACTTTGCCTCCTTTATTTCTCTCAGAAGCTCCTGCACTGACCAACAAATAGAAAAACTGAGATTTTGTTCCAATAAATATTATAATTCTTGACAAGTGCAGAAACTAAAAAGGGAGGAAAAACAAAGCTCAATGTATAGCTATTTTAGCAGACTTTGATCATGCTGGAATAAGGGGAGTGAATGGAGGCTGATAAACTCCTGCAGTTCTGTGCCATGAAGGCTACTTTAGCGTGAAGCCAAAAAATGAGAGGGGTAGGCTCACTTCTCGCAGATTTAACCAAGAACAATGACACCATTTGCAACCACAGTGCAGAGCCAAAGAGAGAAAAAAAATATCATTGCCTGCATGCCAATGCATGCTCCCCAGAGAATAACTGGAAAATGAGACACGCCTGTCAGAGATTAAGTTTTATTTCTAATGTGAACACAAAACAGACTGATGTAGTTTTAGTGAAAATGAACATATCACAACCGATGAGTTTTATTTGTTAGTTTTCATGTAAGTTCTTTAGAAATACAGTCACTGGGCATATATTCTTTTTAAAAGGCACATTTTAGAATGTGGTGGAGTAAGTGGAACCAATTTTGGAACCAATATAACTGAAGGTTTCAGTGGGCCAAATGTCAGGGAACGCAA
Source organism: Graphiurus murinus (assembly GCA_004027655.1). Lineage (NCBI taxonomy): Eukaryota > Metazoa > Chordata > Mammalia > Rodentia > Gliridae > Graphiurus > Graphiurus murinus. Next base: position 56,397 of record PVLC010003700.1, read on the forward strand.
TGTTATCTAAAAATAAAGGACCCCAGCATATTAATACCACCTAATGAAAATTAAAATTATAAATTAATAGATGTCTTCCCCATTTAATGATACTTTCAGTCACATTAGCTAACATCTGAATAGTTGCTTTGCATCAGCCACTATTCTAAGCAGTTTCTAGGCATTCACTCATCTATCCTTCAGAAGACCCCACGAACTTATGAACTTATGGGGAACTGGGGCAGAAGGACATAAAATAACTTGACTAAGAGTGCACAGCCAGTGAGCTGTGGAGTTGAGTTTCTCACCTACAGAGAGACTCCCAAGGCTACAGGTATATCCAGCACATCACCCTACATATAGCAAACATACTCTTCATTGAATGCTTTGTCACTATGCCCTGGACTGATGTAAATAGAAAATATTTGGAAGGAAGGGGAAAAAAAGCACAATCATAAAAAAACAAAACTCTAAATGTAGCATTAAGTGTTTACAGGACTGAACTTGAGGCTGGCAATACTGAATGACATAGATCTGAGTCCATATATGTACCTTACAGCATGTATGAAGAAGAGACTGAACCATGGAAATTTGTAAAGTGGTAGCTATCAAGAAAGCCCAAGTTGTTTTCCCATGAGAAAGCAATCGGCAGTTAAGAAAAAAGAAACAACAACATAAAAGATGCCCTCTTGTCTGGCTTTCTGTCTGGACTCTCTTGACTTCACAGTGTCTTTGTTAAATATGACACAACACATCAGGACAGTCCTTGATAAAGGACAGTGTTGGCTATGGAAGATCAGTATTTAAACTGAGAGAGTTTTATATACTTATGATAGAGTAGAGAGAACTTGAGGTCTGGGTGCAAAACCATAGATACTGTATTGCCAATGGTCAGCAGATGACCTCAGTCTTAGCTGTAAAAGAGGAATGTTACAAATGACCACCATACTGGGTTATTTTCAGAGTGAGTTGAGATTAGACATGTGAATAAATACAGTATGCAGGCATTTTAACTGAATACAGATTGTAGTTGAGATTATTAATCTTCAACGGCCCATGTGACTTGACTGGGTGTTAGCATTCTTTAGGGCAGTGCAGGTACTGGAATTCTTCCTGACATTTTCATGTAGTGACTCTGAATAACACTGGCATACTGATCACTCTTCTCTCACAGAAATTGGATATGTGTATATTCCAAGTTGTTAGAAAGTGAGACCTAATTCCTAAAGGATTATCCAAAAGGTCAGCAACAACAATCAAAACCCTCTCAAGTACAGACTCATCAGAGCCAAGAAAGGTCTTTTGAAAGAGATAAAAAGAGGTGAATCCACAGTTTGATTGTGGTTGACTCAGAATTGAGAAGAACAATGGCACTGGACATACAATGCATCCGTGTGTGTGTGTGTGTGTGTGTGTGTGTGTGTTACTGGGAATTGAACCCAAGAGTGTCCTGCCTCTGAGCTATACCCCCTGCCCTATTTTATTTTGAAACAAGGTCTCACTAAGTTGCTGAGGGCATCACTAAATTACTGAGGCTTGTCTCAAACCTGTGATCCTCTTGTCTCAGCCTCCCAACTACTGGGATTATAGGCATATACCACCATGCCTGGCCATATCCATCACTTTTTTAATGAGTAAAAAGAAATAATTAATGAGTAAGTTGCCTCATCTTCCTGGGCTTCAGTTTCCAAACTGTTTTTCTTTAACGGGTTATTGTATGTAAATAAACTCTGACATCCCTTTTAGTCTGAACTCTGTTTTTTGAGAACCTTTTATGATTCTATTCTATTTATCCTAAGTTTTCTGAAATCTACTTTTTCTTGTAATATATCACTTCTGTTTGCATATGGAGGTTACCTTCTTGTGGAATAAAATCAAGATAGGCTTATGTCAATGTATACACCTCTAAAGGAAGTAGACACTTCGGTGGCAGAATTACCACAACTCTGTGTTCTTAATGGTTGAGAAAAAGGCCAAAATATTATGTGATAGAAGAAAAAAGAGAGAAGAGGAGGGGATAAATGTCATTGTTCAAGTTTTCTCTCAAGAAGCACTCACTTTCAGCCTTGTTGGCTGAGTTGCTATGACCTCAAAGTCAGAAGAATTAGAACCTGAAAATTGTGTAAAAATTGGTCTAACAAAGCATCCAGGGATTTTCTTCAATGAAGCCTTGAATAAAAAATATGAAGATTAAATAGATGACTGATCTCAACCTAATACTGCATAGAATAAATTGTTATACTGACATAAATACAGAGTGGTAACAGGAGATTGATCAAGTTTTGTAGAGAAATTCAGTTTTGAGGCCAGAAATTCAAAATTATCCTGGCAGAGGAGAAGGATACATTTAGTGTTTTCTGGAAGAAACATGCAAATTACCTCATTCTTAAATATTCCTTAGAGGCCATTATTATTTTTATCCCATTCCCAAGTATTACTCACAAAGTGGAAAGGGATGACCAATTTCTTAAAATGCTTTTTGACACTCTTTGGTATTTATAATGTATATTGTAACATTAGCTAAAGGCCAGGTATATTTGCACCAAGCTATTTATATTTCTCTGACTTTGCTTATTTTTTTCAAGAAAAACATGAATATCAATTTAATTTGATTTTTAAACCTACTATAACATTTTGAAAAAACCAATTGAACTCCCATTTTTGAACAGCCTGAGTCATTTCTCTCACATCCGTTGTCTTTGTCTGGCTGTCTCCCTGGAAGCAGCATGTGAAGCTTTTGTTTGCTCAGCTCCCCCTTTCTTGCCCAAGGACTTATTTCAGGAGAATCAGCATCTTGGCTTCTTGGCAGTTAGGAGATGGTTCTAAGCCTGCTCTGTAAAGACTGGCATCCTGGGAAATCATAACTCTTGGCCTCTGTTTCCTCATCGGTAAAATCACAACAGTGGTGAAATGAGAAGGTAGGGCCAGGGAACTTATACACAATCTCCCATCTCTCCTGCCCCGTGGTTCAGGGCTTCCCTGTACTGAAACTTTTTCTGAAAATGTCTGCTGGATCCAGCTAAAACACTTTAATACCAATATGCAGCCTCTCCCTGATAGAAATGTGTTATCTCTTGGACTAGTTCCATCTTTTGCCAACTTGAAATCTGAGCTCTTGAATCTGCTTATTTTTACCTGATGTTCTCACCACAGAAGTCATGGCCTCTGTATCAGCAAAAGCCTTGAAATGACTGTTAGAAATAATTGATCAAAGGGTAAAATCATATATTGGTGCTGGAATGTATAGGTCACAGAATTATTTTTATTTCAGGATAACATATATAACCTTGAATTTTAAGTTCAGTAGAACAGGCAATGTATTTGTTTAGAGGGCAGGGCCATTAAAGTCCGCTGCTTTTTTTTTTTTTTCCTTGTTTGAATTGGATAAAATTATAATATATCCTTTACGTCACAGTAGCACCCTAGTGGTTATCATGTTGCATGAGTTACATGGGGTTTCAGGGAACATTATACAGTATATACTGCCTCCAGTAAATACACCAGTCATGCTTATGGTTACACAGTCAGCGCCAGGAAATTTAGGATGACAGTCCCTGCAGGTTAGTAATTCTACCCATTATTTATATTGGTTTGATTTGAAACTAGATGGAGCTAAGTATTTTTGAAGACTTTCCTGACAGAATTCTAGAAAAACCAGAGAATGACTATCTTAAATAAGTTAAATATTTGGGGTTGTTTTTTTTTTTGTTTTTTTTTTTGAGATCATCTAATTTTGTCATCATGTCAAATCATTGAGAAAGTGAGAAAATTTTCTGAATGTAAGGTACAGGTGTGTTTTATCTACAAATTAAAACCTCTCAAAAGTCTATTTTGGCATACACTGAAGGTTCACAAAATGATACTGATTTTTTTTTTTAAAACTGGGTTAAAAATTAGGAATGAGGCTGTGAGAGGGGAGCTGAAGCAGATGTGGAAATTGTGGGTCATCATCTTGGCAGCTGAAATGGCCTCACTTGCTGGATGTCTTCTGAAAGTGGGAATTTATCATGTTTAAGCCACAATCCAGAAGTTAGTACTTGAGGATGGTTGTCATAACAGTGCAAGATTTTGATGCAAACATTAGATGACTGTAATAAATTTGACCAATGAAGTCTGGGCTGTCATCAAGAATTAAGACCCGATTATTTTGATTTTCTAAAATAGCACCTTAATTATGAGGACATCAAAATATTTTATGCCTCTAACTTGTTTACCTTGGGAGAAAACAGAAATATATAAACAGGATGATCAAGGAGACTACCTCTGAACCACACTTTTTAAAAATTTTATTTAATAATCTACAATTTACCTACATTTCCTACTACTAAAGGGTCCCTGTACCTAGTATCTAAGAAATGCAATATGAGCACAGAGAAAAAGCAGTCTCTGAGGTTTTTTTGTTTTTTTATTTTTTTAACCAGTTTAAGGATGGTATATGACAAGGAAGGGTGCATAGACTACTAGTTTACAGAAGGGTCACTACTCAGTTTACATGATTAGAGTATTAGAGAATGAAATACTGTAATGCCTAGTGTCCTGGACACTTGATTAACATCAGCTCTCTTCTTTTCCCATCTGAGCAGTGTGCTCCTCCTATCAGTTGCAAAAGTCTTTACAAGCAATGGGAAGAGACAGTAGCCTGGGGCAATTTACTTAAGCCTGAAGGACTGGATGATCAGGGGTGTTATCCATGTCTCTGTGCTCTTGCCTCCTTTCCCTTGGCAAATATCTGGTCCTTGGGGATGCCTCTGAGACTGAAGTCCATCCCCATGTTGTGCTAGTGGCAATGTAAGCCATGTGTTATGAGAAAATGTCATGCCAGGGTCCTGCTGTTGCTGGACCAGAAGAAATCCAAGACCACTTCTAGTTCTATTATGCTATCCTTCTGTTTGTACCATCAATTAGTTCTTCCCTCTCCACCTCCAATTTTGTTCATTTCCATAGAACATCCTCAATCTTCTGCAAAGACTATCATAACTGATATTATCATGATTATCGGGAACATAACTTGTCGCTTGTAATCCCAGCATT
>PVLC010003700.1:61506-93931 GCA_004027655.1 Graphiurus murinus
AAAAAAAAAAAAAAAAAAAAAAAAAAAAAAAAAAAAAAAAAAAGAACATAACTTGTTGGAAACTGTCATTTTTTAACATGAAATGTCAGGAAAATATCACTCAGTGAGCTTTGTTTATATTAAAAATTCACAAAATGTGATTTTTATTCCCCCCTGAGAAAAACATTTGTCAAGATGGTGAAATCAAAAGAATGTAAATTTCTGGGTAGCAGTAACTCTTGTAATGAAGACACTCTCTAGCATTTGTTCAATGGGTGAATTACAGTCAGCTGAATCAAGAAGAAGAGACTCTTGGAGCATCTGTTGACTTGAGAATGTCAGAAAATGAGGCGAGAGCAAAAGCCAAGTCAGTCCCTTGGTTTAGGGAGCACGTCTACTGAGAGCCATGTGTTGTTCATACAAGGCACTGGGTGTGTTAAAGTGACTACTTACACAACTGATTTCAACTTTTATTTTGCTTCCCAACATCATCTTCTGGTTGGTTACAGATGTTAACTCCAGGATTTCCACTCCCCGACATTCTGCTCAGTGCTGTAAGAGAGTTGTACCCCAATGTCCATGGAAACTTAAGACGAGAGAAGCTTAATTAACTTTAAAACATTGCATCACATGATTGTTGGGAGGAATAGTTCATACAAGTGGATTTGGTGAGAAATTATTTTTTGGTGAGGGAAAACATGAGGTCTCACTATGTTGTCTGGGCTGGTCTCACACTCAGAGATCCTTCTGCCTCAGTCTCCCAAGTGCTGGGATTACAGGCGTATACCACTGCCTCAGCTGCAAGAAATTCTTATATTTTTTAGATCATCACAATATAGCTCATTATTTCTGCTGCTGTACTAAATCCAACTTAATCCTAATCCAGTGAGAGTGAAGAGAATACCCACCTCAAGCCTACCTGTGTTAAGTGTAGCTGGGATACAAAGTACAAAGTATAAAATGTGATTAGGAGAGATCTTTTTTGTCTTTTTCTTATTCTTTTCTTTCTTTCTTTCTTTCTTTCTTTCTTTCTTTCTTTCTTTCTTTTTTTTGTGTGGGGGGTACTAGGGATTGAACCCAGGGGAATTCTACTCCTGAGATACACCCCCAGCCCTATTTTTTATTCTTTATTTTGTTGTAGAGGGCCTCACTAAGTAGCTGAGGTTGGCCGAGAAACAGGATTCTCCTGTCTCAGCCTCCCACACTGGGATTACAAGTGTGCTCCATCACATCCCTCCAGGAGAGATCATTTGTTTACTCCTTTTTTAGGGTTCTTTTCTAAATGTTTTATATTGATTTTTTATGTTGGCGTTAAATTATGTTAAACCAGTACAGGAATTTTCATGACTTTTCTTTTATCTGGGAAAACACATAAATTCAGAAAATACTATAAAGTATATATTGTTCTATCTCACAAGCAATTAATATATATAAATATCTACATATATTAATATATATACCTATATGTATATAGGTATACATATACACATACATATATTCCCAGTACAAAATTCCCAGGGACAGTCTCCCTTCAAGCTATACCCCTAACCCTTTTTATTTTGAAACAGGATCTCGCTAGGTTGCTAAGGGTTTCACTGAGTTGCTGAAGCTGACCTTGAACCTGCAATCCTCCTGTCTCACCCTCCCAAGTACTAGTGGCATGTGCCACCACTCTGGCAAATATTTTTGATAATGCATAATACATAAATATGTGTCATCCTACATAAAAATTTATAACTCTAAGGTCCTGGAAATTAATATATTTTCTATTGGTATATGTGTCAACAATTTTTAGAAAACGAAGTTCAAGAAAAAAATGCATTAGCAGTGTCTTACTTTACAAATGGACTTGCCAGGAGTTCCTTTTGTTAAGAGCTGAAGAGAAGTTTTTTTGCCCCTCTTATTGGTCAGTGTTACTACTAAGTTCATTATATTAGACTTAAATTATATCAGTCACTGTCTAGGTACAGACACATTAAAAAAGGCACTTAGAAGACTAGTGCGCACTTTTGTGCAGTTAAATTTTCCAACCAAATTCAAACCTTTTGGTGCTGGATTAACATATTATGTTCATGTTCACATTCGTTTATAGTTGGTGGAAATCGACTTCCTGTTTTTTTGGGAGGGAGCTAAGAACCTGTAGTTTTTTTTTTTTTTTTTAAAGCTAAAAACTTTGAGTTAAAAAAGACTCACAAGGCTTTTGAATGTCAAATGGCTCTTACTGAAAAATATTTGATGAGTTAAGTGTAAAAGAATAAGAAACATATGGATTAAATTTCACTGAAAATGCACATGGGCTTAAAAATTAAGGGAGAAAGTACTTGGCAAAATGTGGTTTTGGTTTTTGCCAAAACCAAAGTTTGAGAATAGATTAAGACATTGAACAAACCCAAACCATACCTGGCTTTAGCCATCTGCTAGCCTGCAGTCTACAAAGGCCTTTTGACGAGGCCCTGACTCTAAAACTGTCGATGACACCTGCACCTGCCAAATGGCATCTTGGGGGACTCAGTGAGCCGGCTAGCCTGACGAGTGAGCGCACAGCTCTATACCTTCCCAACAGTTTGTTGTGACAGAATTTCCAAGGTTAGAATTTTACTAATGAAGAAGTTGACCTAGGACATGATCATGTTATTAATTCAATGCATTTTATAAAATTATAAATTGTTCTATCTATGGCTTACTTTTAATATAAAATTTAAAATCTGAATTCTGCCATATTTAAACATACTGCTATATAATAGTAGAAATTTATTATATTAATATGTAGTTGGGCATATCTCATAAATCTTCATTTTCTAGCCAGTATACCACAACACCCTTACTGTTCTTCCCTTCTGAAACATTTCCGTTACTATAATTATTTTACATGCATATCTTCTCTCTTCTCTCAAATTTAAAACTCATTCTATGAAGAATTTCTGTCTGACTTGTATTCTTATTTATTAAAGAGATCTGGGCCAATCTATCAAAATAATTTTAAAGGGGAGTTACCGATCTATCGATAAATGTTACAAAATATTTTAATAGGCATTCTTTTGAAGTGAACTATTATACCATCTTGTCCAGAACTCTCTCTTTCAAATTTCTTGAATTTGATAAATAGTATAATTTTATATTTGATTAAAATGACTTTATACCCACCCTGATCAAGAACAGCTTTATACACATTTTCTAATGCAACAATGCCAATAAAATAAATATGTCTAAAAGCTATCCAATAGGTATAGAGTAAGTAGTATACACAGTTTAGATTTTTTCCCCCTCTGATTTTTTTAAAGACAGTGCAGCCTTAAGTTTGTGTCCACAGTAATTAGAACTCCCCTGAAACACAGACACGCTCCCACAGTTGACTGAATGTTTAATAAAAGAGCACCACTTCGCTTCACAAGGAGTAGTACGCTGTGTCTACATTTTAATTATGTACGTATTCAGCAGTTCCAAGTCTCTCTATAGCACTGTCCACATTTCATGCCGGAGACAGCTGGCCAAGACTCTGCTCATGTGTCCTACAGGGTTACATATGATGTGGCTCCTCTCCCACTGGTTACACAGGATATGAGCTGGGTCCTGGCGGCTTCTGAAACGAGAGTGAGAGAAACTCTTGTGGAGTGAATTTAAAGAGAGAGAAGCTCTCTGGCACTGCAGTTGTTGGAAGTTTGGCATGTCTAACTGGGAGTAGACCTTGGCTTGCAGAACTGAGAGATAGCTAAACAAAGATTTGTTCAATTTGATAAACTCCCCAGCTAAGACTGTCTTGCCAACTTTCTTTCTCAAGCAACTTTTCACAGCTGAATTATAAAACCTTGAAAATCAGGGGTTCGTAATGGAAATGCTGACAGATCCAACTAACGTGAAGTTCTACCAACCAAGCATTGCTCTCATATTTTATAACTGTTTGAGAAGTTTATAGAAAGGAATGGTACATTTGCTTCATGGGATCTATTTCCTTTGCTAAAAACTACCAAATGTCCTCATGGTAGACTCCTTCACACTCAAAACTGTCTTGGTACTACATTTCTCTGAATAGAAATGTTAAAATTACTAACTTCCTTTGAGGCTTGAAAGCAACTGTGTTCATCTTGTATTTTGGTTTTGAATTTGATAAGGAAAACTCAGACCCTGCCGTTGTGCCTCAGTATTCATCAGCTATGTGTTCTTGGAAGACCATTTTACATTTTAGCTAATTTACCAAAAGAGATATTTACAGAGACGAACTTTCTTTGTGACTACTGAGCAAATGGAAACATTTACTCTATCAGAGTCCCTTGTGAGCCAGTAAGTGAAAGAAAATTTCAGTGCAAAAATTAGCATCTTTAGCTGGATGTGGTGGCACATGCTTTTAATCCCAGCAGTTGGAGGGCTGAGACAGAAGATCGCAGGTTTGAGGCCAGCCTCAGCAATTTAGCTGGAGACTCAGCAATGTAGCAAGACCCTGTTTCAAAATAAAAATGGCTGGTGCTGTATCATGGAGGTAGAATGCCCCTGGATTCAATCCTCAATACAAAAAAATATATATATATAACATTTTAAGGGTGGTATAATCCTTGCACAGATATGTCAATACATAGTTCAATTTATATCTTTTTTAAAAATTGATATTCCTTGTTGATACCTAAACTTTATTTAGTTCACTGTGTTTCATGCATACTCAAATTGAATTTCATCAAAAATCATGGTTAAAGACCACAGGAACAAGTAGGAAATAATTATAGAAACAATAAGCTTCAGTGTTACTTGTCCCTCTGCCATAGCTGATAGTTGACACACGGATTTCTGAGAAAATTGAGAAGGTTTAAATGGTAGAAAAATGTGATGAGTATAATTTACTCTGCTATTCATGAATGAGAGGCAAAAAGAGGCTGGTTGGTGAAACACAGGCCTTTGTTTCTTCATTTTGCATAAAGGTCTTCTCTCTGTGCGTGGCGCCTCAGCAGAAGGAGAAGTTACAGTTAACAAATTAATGAAAACCAAGTGATGCCTTTGAAGAATTCTTAAGTGAACCTTAACCAGTGCCTTGGGCTACATGTTCAATGTGAACAAAAAATTAAGGTGAACTGGCCACTGCTACTAAGAGTCAATTGACAGAAGGCATGGGTCATTAATTTTGTGTCCTTTGTTTTGTCAGTGTGTTTTTGTGAGGCCTGGTAAAGAAAGTAAAACCACTGATGCTGAAAATTGTCTGCTCTGTAGCTCATTCCCCTCCCAGCATGCACTGACCCAAGGGAGCGGGCTTCAGGTCGCCTGCCCCCATTTCCCTTCCAAATACCCCTGGCTCCTGCAAGTTGGAGAATAGCTCTGTTGAGTCAGTGCGGTGGGTATTTCTTTGCAAATTTGTGCTTAATCATGTGCAGAACATGAGTACCAATAAAAAATGAGATGTCTGCTCATGAGGTTTTCCCATATTTTAAAACTAAATTCTGAAACAAGATTTGCATCCTCAGCTCCCTTCAGTTGTAGGAAGGGAGTGGGAAGTTTAAATTGGTTGGCTTACCGTAATTCCCTGTCCTTTCATTATCTGTAGCCCCCGAGGGGCACCTTCTGGCTTGTACCATGAATGAGTGATGCAACTATGAAAGGTCCACAGTGCTGGGGTGGCATGTTAGGCTCTGTGTGGCTTTAAACTGTGTCCTAAGCCATTGTGGGCCAATGTCATTGCACACCAGCAGTTCCAGAATTCCATGTTGATGCAATCTTCCAGGCTCTATCACTCTTTACTACCACATAACTTCATTGAAAAGCAGATTCCTTAGGATCATAGTTTTTAAAAGCTAGTTGCCCTATCAGGCTAGATGTTCAGTTCTCAGCAACACTTTTCCAGTCCTCATACTAGAAAGCATAAAGATTGATCCGAATTAGCACGGCCATACCCCTGCCTTGGGCAGGGAGCCAAGGAAGATTTACAGATCTTAGGCAGACAACATTTATAGGGTTTGTTGATTGACTTGTTCATAGTAGTCCCGACATCACAGTATTGTGTTCTATTCTGTCCTTTTCTGGGGAGATTTTTTTCTGTGTGTCTTACTTGGCAGCAGCACAAGGTTGTGGCACTAGGTGTTGGTTACAGAGATGATTGGGATGCAGTCTGAAATGATTCTGTGTTATGCTAGTGTCTCACTCATTTTTGTAAGTAATTATTATTCATTCATTTGACTTGACAGCTAGTTAGGTATTTTTCATCCATTCACTCACTCACTAATACAGGAATTTTGCCAAGTACATGGTAGGTACTAGGTAAACAAAGGGATTTAGGTTAGTATCTAGCCTAGGAAATCTCAGTTTTCTGGGCTATAATATATGTACATAAGTATGATACATTGTAGAATATACTGGAAAGTAGAGCATTTGGGAAAGATGTGGAGCCTGAAACCATGTTTATAGATCGCCAATGAATGGAGAAATGAATGTACTCCTATTAGTTTGGTATGGCTCCCCTAACAAAGTATCACAGATTGGATGGAATAAGCAGTAGAAATTTGTTTCTTAGCCCAGTGCAGTGACACACATCTGTAATTTCAATACTTGGGAGGCTGAGAGAGGAGGATTGTAGGTGCAAGGCCAACCTCAGAATCTTAGTGAGACCCTCATCAACTTAGTGAAATCCTGTTTCAAAGTAAAAAGTAAAAAGGGGTGGAGGTGTAGCTCAGGGGTAGAATGCCCCTGGGTTCAATCCTAAGTACTATGAAAAAGGAAAGAATGAAAGAAAGAATTTTGTTTTCTCACAGTTCTAATTCCTAGAAGGCCAAAGTCAAGGCATAGGCAGGCTTCGTATTTTCTGAGGCCTCCCTCCTTGGTTTGCAGATCTCCTCTTTCTTTACTATGTTGTTCTCATATGATCTCTCTCCTGGCCATGCATGTCCCCATGTTTCTTGGTGTGTCCGAAATTTTTATTCTTATAAGGACACTAGTCAGATTGGATTATGGCCCACTGTAATGGCCTCAAAGTCCTCTCTTCAAACATATTCATAATCTGAGGTGCGAGGTTCCATTGTTAGCATATTAGTTTTGGGAGAGCATAACTCCCCTCATAAGTACTTTCCGAAAAAGATAAATGGAGAGGTGTCAAAACAAGAGACAAAGGATATTGCCAGAATAATGCCTAGATATGCATCCTTGAACACATTGTACCACATATAGAAAGTTAAGCTAAGAATTTGTGCAATACAGATTGAGAGGTATATTTAGCAGTTTTATTTGGTAAGTAAGCATCTACTGTATGCAAATCACTGAACTAGACTTTGCTGTGAAAGAATACAATGAAAAAGTAAAAAAGATCATTTAGGAGTCACCAAATTGCTGAATTTATACATCTTCATCAGAGGTTCCTAATTTAGTTTACAGTTTAGAATTACCCCCTTAGATTTGGGTTAACTGATTTGGGGTGATTTTCTCAGATAATTCAAATGCAATTCTAATGGTGTTATATATGGTTTAAATTTGCTAAAAATCCCCAAATGCAATAAATTGTATTTACATAGTGCCACCGAGTATTATCCTAAGCTCCTTCACATATTATCTTATTTAATCCTCATAAGGATTCTCTGAAGTAGGTATTAGGACAATTCTCATCTTAGATATGAGGACATTGCTAGCAGTGCAACTGGGCAAATGTCAGTCAGCTGGAATTGTACTGACCCGAGTTCCAGAAGAACCAAACTCCACCACATTTTTAACAAAGTAATTTAGAGAAAAGTACTCTTTATATAGATATTGTCTTAGGGTCTGAAGATTCAGCTTACATATATGTCAGTAAAGTTTTAATTTTTAAAAAGTTCTCAGTATCAAAACTAGGGGTAGTTAATAAATAATAAATGCTCACTGCCTAAATTATTATAATTTTTACAAATCATTTTAAGAAATAAACTTAAATCATGTTATATCATTATAATAAAGTACCTTATCAATCCCCGAATAAAATATAGGTAGATGGTTAGCTATTTTTCCCCTACGACCATTTCTTTGATAGTATACCATTGGCAAAGAAATGGACCTGTGTTCCCCAATATCATCTGTAGGGCCCAGAGCTAGCACACTAATAAAAAAAGAGCTGGCTCATTGTCTGATATAACGACATGATAGCTTAATGCAAAGCACAAGAGAAATACAGAATGAACATAAGCGTGATGGAATTATGGGAAAGATACAAAGCACTGTCTTGGTTAATATATGAGATTATCTGATTAACTCTTAGAGATAGGATAGGATTTAGCTCATGTCAAAATTAATAGTTTTCTGTGCTCTATATTAGCAAAGTGGTCCTAACAGCTAATGGTCTGGGATGGAACTATGTATCGAGCTTCCTTTCTTAGATGTTAGACATCATCTGCTGGATAAAGGGCTTGGGAGATGTACAAGCCTAGTCTTCCTGCCTGAAATTGGCAGCTGCTTTACTGGTCCAATTTTTTATTTATATACCTTGCAGTGTGTGTGTGTGTGTGTGTGTGTGTGTGTGTGTGTGTGTGTGTGCGATATGTGTGTGAGCCATGTGTGTATTTTAAGAGGATGAAATAACTTGTTCAGTTGTCTTCATGAGCTGTCATAGCCAAAACTGTTTTGTTTATCTGATTATGCTTTAAGAAAAATAGTCATAATTATAATTATTTTTCCCAATATGAAATGGATTACTTTTAGAAAATCATATTTTAATTGCATGCTAACTTATTTTGTATAAATCAGAATCAGGGGTCAATATCTGAGAATGTTCCATTTACTCCAAAGAGAAATGTTCGCTTTTATTTGGAAAAAAAAGTCTTGGCAGACAAGCAGGGAACTACCAGATGGAGGAGGCTGTGCCACATGGATTATAAGTCTTTCCCTTCTTCTTATTGATGTCTTAAGTTGAACATGTTCCATCTGTCCACTCTCAATAATGAATAGCGACTTTTTTATTATAAAGGTAACAAATTCCATATAGGGTAAATGAATTCAAGCATATAATGAAATGTGCAAGACTCAATGCTCTGTACTATGTAGAAGTTGAACATTATGTGGGGAAGTATGGAAGTCCAATACAATTTCTGGGGCAGAGCATGTTTTTATTTGGAGAAGGCATTAGAAAATTTTCTCTTGAGACCTTAATTTTATTCTCCTCCAGGGATTAAAAATCTGAATGATATTTGGTAGGAATTGTTTGAATCTGATTAATTGTTTAAAAATATTAGCTCCATGGAAATGGTAATTTAAAACTAACTTTCTATCACATAGAGTAAAATGTTTTCCTACCACACTAGTAAATACTTAACACTAAGCTACCTTGCTTATTTGTTGACTATTATTTAAATCCAACTTGTCAGATATAATATGTAGGTAATGTTTTAAAAGTTCTTTATTCATAACTTTGGCCTTTTTGAAGCTAATTCCTCTGGTTGGAATTTTTTCTTCTATCTTATGGCAAGGATGGTGGCATTTCTACATTTAACATTAGGGTGACTATTCTGTTGCTTTTACATATTTTGTTATTAATGCCATTATTATTAAAATACCTACATTTTATGATAATAATAAGTATTATTTAAGTTTGCATATTTTAAATTATTTTGGTGGGACTAAATCTTTATTCTGTCTCTTGTTAAATGGGTACCCAAAACACTTCCAATGGAAAACCAATAAAGGAGTCATATGACTCTTTTATTGTTTAAGCAGGATTAAAATTTAAGCAGCTGTTTGGCCTGGGTACTATGTATATTTTAAGGCCTTGTTTTTTCTATTTTTTATTTTTGTGAGGGGGTAGGGTTGTTATATATGTCAACTATTTGTGGCAATGAGCTTTGAAATGCTAATTCCTTAAAGAGCTTAAGATACCCAATTTTCATTTCTGATGTGACAGTCTTGTCTTTCTGTGGCTGGATTTCATTTTTTTTCATCCCTCTTAAATCTGGAGTTCGAAGTTACTCTCTTTTGCTTACAGATAATTGAAGCCAACCAAACTTGTTAAAGTAAAAACCAACAACACCGTGCTTTATTACATGCCTCTGAGTTCAGTCACAGGCTCTAGTAGGTTCTGCAAATGGCACAATTTATGCAGTGGCATGTCAGAAACTTAATGCTGTAATTTTCCTCCTTCTAATGGAGAATTAAGAATCTAAAGGGCCTGGGCTGTTCACATGGACCGAATCCCCACGGCTTGGGTGCAGAGGTCTCGCAAAAATTTAGTAAGTGAGAAGGAGAACAAAGATTCTTAGTTGGAGGGGAAAAAAATGAGATCGCCTGTGGCTGAGAGGCTGAGGGGGACAGGTAGGCACAGTAGGGTGCAGGATAATGAGGCACATGGCAAATCTGATGCACAGATGTTAAGCCAACTGTAGCTCCGGCTCCCAAAGTTGTGCATGCCACAGCACCATGCCTCAGGGCTATGTCTACACCAGAACATTTGGAGCAGTAAACGGCGGCAACATTAGGTTCAAATTAATCTATTACTCCAGAGCTGTGAAATGTTGGTTGCTTGTTTCAGAATTACATTGCCTGTGGGTGAAATGTTTTAGGTAGATCTTAATGCATGCTCATGACTTGCTGAGGAGATTAAGAGGAGAAAGGGAAATTAGAACAGTTAGGAGAGTCGTGGAGGGGCGCATTTCTGGTTAAAGTATATGAAAAAGTATTACATATTTCACGGGCAGGTCTGGTCTCCTGTTGGCCACCTGCTGGGACTGAAATATCCCACATCATAATGAAGGCAGGTTTGCAGAAGCCTTGTAAATACTTGAGCCCTGCAATTGAAGAAGGTAGACAAAGGCGGCTTTGGGGTCTCCTGGAGACTTTTGAGGGTTAGGTCTGTCAGGCAGGTTCTCCAAATGAATTTGGTAATTTATTATTCTGCACTTGTTAAGTGGAACGTGTAAAATTTTGCATTTAGGTTTCTACCTTCATGGGTTTTGGTCAACTCCAGAGTAACAGGTAGACTTATGACATTCAATGGATATTTCAAAGTAATCTTGTCTTCTTCCCTCTTCCTGTGTCATTGCACTGGTATCACTGGGTCCATTTCCACAAACCTGTGTGGTATTTGACCCTCTATTTTTCCAAAGTGGAAAAACTAAACCTTGAATTAACCTGTAAAAAAACTTTTTTTTTTTTGCCAATTAAATAGTTTATTCAATCAGATGGAGGAACAAACCTGTTTGGAAGTATCTATAAAGAATTTTTTTTACAATATTGTAGTTTTTCTTATAAAAACACTTAATTGAAATGCCTAAGAGCTGCCCAGCACAAAAGTCAATAAAAACCCTAGAATAGAGTTTATAGGGGTTGTCTATGTACATAATTAAATCCTTCAGGCACTTTAAAACTCTGCAAAATAAATGGTTATGCAAGAATAGCCTGCTGAGAAAAGAAATGCTTGTATCAGCTCTAAGCAGCTGCCCTGTGTTCCATGTTTCTGGGTTGGAATGAGAAAGCTATTAGAACACTGGAAGACTGCAAGCCACATACAAATCATCTTTGTTACTGACACTTGGGGGAGTACTTTATAGTGGCTGTCAAGACCAATACAAAACATGGTTTGTGCCTGAAAAAGTCAAGTGCCATTATTTAAGAAGAAGATGCTAGAGACCCAAATAACTGACCGACATCCAGGATCTTCACTGAGCTGGGCTGCTACAGAAGCAGATTTATTATTGGGGCTGACTTAAGTAAATTAACATGGAAGTTCACATTCTAGATTTGATGGAATAACAAAGGTTAATTACTTGCAATGATCTATGTGGAACAGGAGTAAAAGGGGAAGAACTGTATTTAGATTTAATTTCACCATCCTTTAGGGAATACTGTTTGAAGGGATGGGATCATTATGGGGGGGGGGCAAAGGAAGAGTACTAAGAAGAAAAGAAGAGAAAAGAAAAGAGAAAGAAAGAAAGAAAAGAAAAGAAGGAAGAAGGAAAGAAAAGAAAAGAAAGCAGTCTAATGAATGTAACCAATAGAGAAATTGTAGGTTTGTTTCTCTCCCTGGCCCTCAAAGTTATGATAAATGATAGCACGAGGAAAAGATAACCTACCATGAGAGTAGGAGCACCAAGGCCAAATACTAAAACTCCCAGCTGACTGGCCCATACACTGCAGCCTCTGTTCGTGTTTATTTTTTCTGCTCACTCTTGGATTCGTCAATCAGTATGATAGACGATAAGTCCTGACTAGAGCAGCCCGCGTCCTGCTCTCTCACGGTGGGTAGCGTGTTGTGGTTGGCGCCGTGCAGTCGGAGGATCGCCTGCATCAGGAGCACCGAGGGGATGAGGCTGGAGCAGTCTTCCAGCAGCCGGCTCCTTGGAGAATAGCAAGCAGGAGCATTATCAGCCCAGAATGTGGTTGCCAAGAAACTGACCACACATTAGTAGCTTTGTTTGGGTAGAGTCTAAGGGGGCTGCAGCTACAGACTTCTACAGATTTGAGACACTTTCTGTTAAATCATCCCTGATTTTAAGTGTTAAAAGAAAGCTTGCTCAGACCCAAAAAAAAAAAAAAAAAAAAAAAACAGGACTGATGGCCGCAGGCAATCCTGTGACAAGAATCCTCAGTCAGGAATTTGTGGAATTACTGTGCTGAGGTGCGAATGGACATCGATTAAAAAAGAAAAGGAAGGGGAATCTTCTCTCCTCATCTACCATGGCTTCTAAATAAACTATCTCATAATGTGCAAAACAGCATTTAAAACGCCTTTAATAGAAATCTGTACACACAATGGGGAGCTTTAGTTAGCTGGTGACATCTGAAACACTGCTCAGTTAGCCAGCAGCTCATCAGATAAATGGAATTTCCTGACTGCTATTCACAGATCACTAATGTTGTTTATCTACTCTCTCAGCACTAATACTTTTTACATTTTATCCTAGAAGAAGGTGGGGGGTTTTTTTGTTTTGTTTTTTGCTTTATTTTGTGCATTGGAAACTTTTAGAAAAATGTTGATATCACTAATTTTGGGGGGAACTTTTTGTTAGAAGCTCAGAGACTATAAAAAAGATCAAGAATGTCCTGACTTGATTCACTGAAGGAGCCAAAGTGAAATTCTTTTGATATCTTGTGATGCAACACTGGTCAAACATTTCCTGTTCAACAATTTTTTTTTCCTTGGATATTAGTGGTTCCTTTCTTAAGAATAAATGCTTCAGAAATTTGCTGCTCTCCATTTTTTGTAAGAAATTTCCAGTGAGTGACCTGCACACCTTCCCCCAAAGTAATGCTTCTTGGTAGCAAGAGTAAGGTCAACTGACAGCTCTCTTTGTGTAGATAATTTTTCTCCATCTTAGAAATTTCATTAATGTATTAAGGAATATTTCCCTTACCTTAAGGAACATTCTGTAAACACAACAAGTATTTTCTGATTCTAACTCTTTATACCTTGTATTGTGACTTATAACTGCTGATGTATGTGAAGGTGAAACTTAACACGGGAATATTAGTTTTATTTCAGTTAATTATGTTACTAAGAGCTCATGAACCCTAAGATTTAGGGTTGGTCTGTTTCTAGTTATGCTGCCAAGTTTTTTTACGTGATGGAGGGGGTCTGTTTCATTCTGCTTGGCCTCTCCACCTTCGTAACCCCTGGTTTCCTCTTTTCCTGAATCACAAGTTTACGTTCTCCCCTTCTGTGAGAAGATTGAATGCTTATTCAACTCCAAAATGACTATGGTCACAAAATATCAACAGTGATTTTTAATAGATCTTTGCCTATCAAAATATTGTTGCTGAATAATAGGGTAAAGGTATTTGTGGCTGCTGATAGGAAGGAATCTGACTATTAATAAAAAGCAGACAAGGGTCCTGAAACAGTACTTCCACTGTTGCAATTTAGACACTTTATATTACTTTATTTAGTGCAACACCTGCAGCTACTCACATTGCTGGTGGCTGAAATAATCCAGGTCCACACAGGGAGAGTATTACAATTTCATTGTGCTATTTGTGCTTACTGTTTAAGCTTTTCTCACAGGAGAAAGCATTAGCTAAGTGTACAGTAGATAATAAAAAGGGGGATTTGGGCTCATCTGTTCCCCTTAAATCTGTCTAATAAAATGTCCCTTCGTAATTAGCATTTGACTCCTCTTCTCCCACTGTCTGATGTCTGGCATTTGGAGGTGGGCAGTGGCATTTGTTGAAGTTTTTTCATTTGTCCTCACATTTCGTGGTCTTGTGAATCATACCTTCTTCTAAGCCTTGGAAACAGTATACACTTCCTAAGCTCTACTTCTGCAGAAGTTATAATGGATTTCGGATGGAAGATGTTTGCCATCTCAACAGGAGAAAGAGGGTGCCTCATTTTAAGGCAATAATAACAAGCCATTCTTCATCTTTAATTGACAACTTAATATAGACTTCAGATGGGTGCCTTTCAGTGATGCCCTATTTTAATTTCAGCCCCAGTGCTGATAATCATGAATCCGAAGGCATAGTCTGAAAAAAAAAAAAAGTTCAAGTTAAGTAAATTCTAATTTAGGCATAAAGAAGTGGGGTAAGGAATGGGGGTGTAGGCTGAAACTGAGTTAGAGGTCTGTGTTGGAATAACTCAGAGTTCAGGGGATTCATACCATTTTGACTTTAATTGCTCTGGGCCCACTGAGGCAAAGCAAAGGTGCTCTATTTGTTTGGGGGTCAAGGACGCAATCACAAAGGCCTTCAGAATATTTTCAAACATTTAGGAGAGAGAAACAATATTTAGACTTTTTATAATCATAAAACTAGTTTCTAGATAGTCGTCTAATTTCCTAAACTCTGCTGGCTGAAGTTTATTTGGTTATTGAAACATTAAGCTTAACCAGTTGTGTTCTTTCTACTTTATGAAAATGTAGACAGGAAATTATCAGCAAATTGCTCGTTTAGAATTAAAGACAGGAAATGAACTTCAGCAGTTGAATTCTTGTAGTAAAATGCTCCTACCTAAAGCATAAGTAAAGCCAGAAAACCTTGCTTTTATTTTTAAGTCTGGGCTTTGTTATATCAACACAATAGATTTAAATACTCTGTCCTATTTCTCCTCAAAATTTCCATATTGCTTTTTACAATACCCACAACTGTTTCTGTTGCTAATTTCCTTGTAATTTTTGGAGTGTAACTGGTGCTTCTATTCTTTACTAATTTGGAACAAAATACAATTTCTTGGATTACATTAATAAATTCATGTAAGACATGACTCAAAAATAGTAAGTTTTAAAATTTATGTATAAGGACATCAAAAAATTAAGCATCTAAGTTCCCATATTATTTTTATCTGAAATTCCATAACTTCTTATTAAAAACTTGGTCACTATATATTTTAATATATTCCTAAACAGTTAGTAGATTTCCCTCAATGTGAACTTTTCAAGCTATTCCTTTTTGAAAGTTATTACTTAGATTTTATTCTTTATATATTATATTATTAGTATGCCCAATATATCAATGGTATCTACAAAATAATTCCTGTACTTAATTTTCTTTTATATTTTTGTGTTGCCATTTTTATTTCTCTCTATATTTCAAATACTCTAATATTCTTTAAAGTTCTCCTTATTGGTATTACATTATTTAAATAAACCACAGACATAATTCTCCTCCAACAAAATGATTTGTACCATGTCTGACTATTTTGATTACCTTCAGGAAAAATGAACTGCTTTGGATTAAACAAGAAAAGAACCTCAAACTTTAGCTAAACTTTGAACCATTTACTCAACTTAGCTTGAGGAAGTTAGAAAATGCTGGTTTTGTGACTAATTTAAATTTAGCTTTTATAGCAATTCGTGTGTAACACTTCTTTCAATGTTTTGGGACTCATAAAAGGCAAAGGTTACATTTAAAAATATAATACTAATCTATTAATATAGATCCTTGTTATGTACCTATTATGGTGAAGATATAATATGTTCAAGTATGATTTAAATTAGTATAAGACATCCTTAGTATTTATCGGTATAAAATGTTACAAAAATGATATTAAGTTTTAGTATATGTCAATTTATAATCTTTTGTTAAATGACCAAGTAGTGGATGTAAATATTCTTATTTTTATTTCTACCATCATTTTGAAAGTGAAAACTCACCTTCTTTATATTCAAAGTGAATTTTCCGTAACTGAATTCTATAGAAGATCTTATTTAAGATAAAGTTGACATTTTAATCTGATGTATTTTTCTGGGCCAATTCTATGTCTTTTATATCAGAGTCTATGGGATGTATTCACTACCCTTTGGAAGCGATTTCCTGTAAATTGTTTTATTTGGTTATCATTTTTTCCAGTGGTACACACATGTATGGTTCTGTTTGTTCACTTTATGGTTTCTGTTTGAGTTTTACTTACATTAATATGAAATACATAGTAATCTTAGCTTGCATATGCTCAAGTGTAAAATTGCTGTGGTCATTCTAGGTAGCAGAATGTGGTGCTTTCTCATATTTCAGTAACTGTTTTCATATCCTTATGGCTCTGAACTAGTTTCCTAGTATATGAATCTAGACATCTAATGAAAGAAACATGACTATATTCTAATTAGCAAGAGATTTGACCGAAATCTCAAGTTCATGCTAGAACTGGCATTTGAAGATAATTACCAACACTTATTAACGTGAGAGATTTTTTTAGAAGGTTTTGTTGGAGAAAAATGCCTCAATGGTAAATAGCAAGAAAAATGAAGTGTCAATATAAAAAGCTTCAGGGTAAACTTTTAGGGGCATAGACCTTTGAAAAAATTGGTGAGCTATAAGTATAGCTTTAGAGTTAGCTGGTATCTCTACTTTAGACTTTTGCTCTGGTGTTCAATGTGTGCAGTTATGCTCAGAAAGTTCTTTTTTTAAAATTTAAAGTAGACACTCTTTTTTTCATTAAACAGTATATTCATTTATCAGTAGGTGCCAGGTAGGTGCTCTTTTGGTGATGGGGACTTAACAGTTACTACAGCAGACAGACTTCTTGTCCTCATGAAGCAAATATTCTAGTGGGAAGAGATAAATGGCACATCAATAAAGAAAGGTTGTTTCATATGGCGACCAGTGCTAGGAAGACAATGAAGCAGTGTTATGGAGAGTGAGGGATTAAGAGTGATCAGATAGCACTTTTAAAACACCTAATTTTATATGGGCACAGTGGTGCACCTCTATAATCCCAGTGCTTGGGAGGCTGAGACAGGAGGAGTGCAGATTTAAGGTCAGTCTCAGCAACTTAGTGACACCCTGTTTCGAAATTATAAATGAAGAGGGTTGGGGGGTGTAGCTTTCAGGTAAAATACCCCTGGGTTCAACCACCCACCCCCAAAATGTTATGGTAGTGACTCACACAATCTTTATCTGGATCAAATACTTTAGTACTGATTTAGGCAAAAGTTGTGACATTCAAGCTTGAAAATAAGATGATAAATTTTAGCATTACTTACACTAAAGATGTTTCACTTTTTAACTAAGCTTGCTACATTTTAATGTGATCAGACCAGAGAAATATTCTCATCAGGCTAATCCTGAGTCTTATGATAATTTGATATAGCGTAATCAATTCTAAAATATTTATTTTCTACTATTCACAAACCATCCTAGTGGATATTGCATTGCTTACTGAGGTCTCAAAGTACTTGGTGCTATGTTTCAACTGCTCAGACTTAATTCAGGAAGAGCTTCATCCAGATGTTTTGTTTATTTGTTCTTCAATTACATGTATGAGATTTCAGAATTTATGAGATCACAGGTCAAGTGAAAGGTCACAGTTGAGAGGTCAAGAAAGAAGCCAAAATTTGCGAAACCAAAGAAATGACAGGACAGTGCCAAATGAAAGGTCAAAAGTCAAGTGACAGACTCTGCGCAGATGAAAGCAAATGGTGTGTTTGTTGAACATCTGATCACACTAAAGTGTCTCAATATTCATGCACACAAAGTCAAAGGTTCTTAACCTTGGAATTCACGATTAATAATAATATGCCACTTATCATATAAATATGTTTTACTTATTCACAGAGAAAAGTGGCTATTACATAAAGTAAAAAAGATTTTTTTCATTCATTGATTATCATCAGTTGAATTACCATAGCCTTATGGTGGTTCTTTGGTATATATACAGGACACCTGGAGTTGGGAAATTCTGAATAGCCTTTTTTTTTTTTTCAGATGCCAAACATTTATACAGGGCAGATCATATGAGATGCTCAAAAGCTTACTTGAAAATTAGTCTGAGAATGAATTTCTTTCCATATTGACTTAGGATGGGTACCCCCATGTAGTTTTATTTCCCCAGTTATTCATTCATTCCTTTGTTTTCTCATTTATTTTAATAAATAGAAATTGACAGCAAAGCCTTTTTTTGTTATGTATACTACAAAATTCTAAGAGAAAGTTTACTTGTGAGAAGAAGCATCCTCTTGAAATATCATGACTGAGGCATCATTCTCAAGTTTTATGTACTAGTTCAAAATGTCTTGATAGTACTTTTTGTGTTTGTGTGGTACTGGGGATTGAACCCAGCGGCATTCTACCTCTGAGTTCTACCCCAACCCTGTTTTACTTTTTGAAACAGGGTCCAAGTTGCTGAGGGCCCCATTAAAGTGCTGAGGCTAGCCTTGAACCTACAGTTCTCTTGTCTTAGGCTCCCAAGTACTGGAATTACTAGCATGCACCACCACACTGGGCTTGATATACTTTTTTTTCCCAGTGCTGAATACCGAATCCAAGGCCTCATACATGCTAGGCAAATACTCTACCACTGAGCTACATACATCCATAGCTTTATTGACAGTACCTTTTTAAGCAAAATGGTTTGATTCTAGGATCTATGAGTGAGAGACAGCTACCATTTGTCATCGGGGAAACTAAGTGAAGATGTAAGTGTTCTCTGTTTTTCATGAATATGAACTATATTATTACCATTTTATTAACTTATTTGTTCTTTCTATAAAGAAAATTAATGTTTCCTCTGTTCCCGTAACAGAAACATGACAGTTTGTAATTCTAATTTAGATATATTGTCATTTATCCACAGAATCTATTACATTATTTTTGAAGACTAGTAAGTACTATCTTTAATTCTTCTGCTTTTTTATTTCTCAGAAACTTTTACTAATTATTTATTCCATTGAATTTTTTCCTTTGAGGAATAGTAAGCACTATTAATATGTTTGGGAGGTGTGTGTGTGTGTGTGTGTGTGTGTGTGTGCGTGTGTGTGTGTGTGTGTGTGTCATTAGCAATAAATGATTCTTTGGGGTTTAGGGGCCTTATGTCAGTGATTTGTTTTATGAGTTGTACAAAGTGACCATTCTTCAAAAGCTAAGCATTTAAGGGAAGTCTCTTTCCATGTTCGAGAAATAAACAGCAATATTATATGACAAATTCAGAAAATGAATTAGTATGTTAGAGATCTGCATCTCTAAAAAAGGAATCCACCAAAAGAGAATTCCTCTTATGTAGAAGCCTATACTTTCTGCTGATAGAACACATTAGACTGGCTCTCTTGTTTACATGTGAAAATCTCATCGATGAGAATAGAAGTCAGTGGAGAGCCAGGAAAAATTTAGACTCTACTAAACTGCAAAATTGGGCTTAAATCATAGAATAACTACTATCATTGTCTAAAAGAAGTGTTTATTTTTCCTGAGTTTTGCCTTTCATATCTCTCTCATAAATTTTTTTCTAATACATACTTTGAAAAGCTAAGGGCAAGCCCTAAAGGGTGAAATATTGCAAACCAATTAAAAACAACTGAAGTGAGAGTCTAAAATACAGGAGTTTTCCAACTCATGAACAATATTTAGAGAGCTGGTTAATTTTAATTCCTCTGGGAACCATAAGTCTGGGCATTAATAGGCTTAGAGTGATAAAAACAGCCATATACCATACACATATAGATGGTATTGTCAAAAAAGAAGCAATTAGTGGCAAAGAAACATAAGTATGTCCACATATGGTGAGCAGGTTGACATGTAAAATACGGCCAGGAATAAGAGCCAATGACAAAGGAGAAGTGGAAGTTGGGCTACTGTTCTTAGTTACACAATAGCAAATAAATGAACTGCACACAAACTCACCAACCTAATGATCTCGAATAATCAAAGGACTTTTAATAAGCTGAGTAGATTATTCTGCACAGCTAAGATTCTACAGTCCACAACTTTTCTTAATTTCCTTCTCTTTCTTAATTTTATTTTGACCTTCCTTTATTTTGGTTTTCCTTTTCTTCTTCTTTTTCCTCTTAAATTGCTTTTCTGTCTCCCTTCTCTCCAGTCTTCCTTCTTTCTCTTCCCATCATTTCCTCGATGACATAATTGACTAAATGGATAGTTCAATTCAATTTGCTTGATTTAAAGGTACTGAAGGATCTTGATGGAATCTAAAATGCTGATTTTTCCCAATCAAGGAAGGAAGCCGAGAAAAGGGCCAAATGACTGTTGACATTTCTCTCTGTGGTCATCATTTGATGGCACAGATCTCTTTGGGGGATAGAAAAAAAAAAAATACCTTCCCCATCCCCTCTCTCTTCCTTCCATGTTAAAGCCCATGTGTACACTTCTAAAATCTGCCCCTATTCTTTGAAGAAAATTATACCATAAACACATTTCTACAGGAAGTTGACCTGAAGGGACACATTTACATTTCAGTTTTGAAAAGTTATACAATTGTCACTATAAAATGTAACAGGCAGGTTGTAATCTTATCTACCATTGTGTCATTTTCAAGAGAAAAAAGTGGATGTGAAAAGGAAATACATTTTTAAATCTGATAACCAGCAACACATATTTTACTCCTCTAAAGTCAGGAAATTGGGGAACAAACACAGGTTCATTTCCAGCATGAAAATCGTACTACTGCGACTAATTTAGGTGCAGAATATACTTTACAGTGAAAGGTACTGTAGAGTGGAATAAATAGGAATAATTTAATAATTTTTAGTATTATTCTTCATCTTAACCATGTTTATTTTAATTATGATTCTTTTGGGAGATGTCATTTGTCCCAAAACCCAATTGCTACACAAGCTGGTTTCACTGGCAGAGAAATAAAAGAGACAGTCGAGTGAAGTTTAGTCAGCACTGCAATTAGTTCTGTGTGCATGGAACTGCTTATCTGTCCACAGTTGGGTCTGAGGAAGCTCTGCTCAGCATTTATTAGGAGTTGAATTTATAAGAGAAAAAAAAAAAAAAACAGATGCTCAATTTTGCTACCTTTCCTTTTAAAGTTTAATGTGCTATAAAATACAAGGATCTGTACAATTAAAAAGAAGGTGCCTTTGCCCCTTAACATGTGCCAAATGCCTTCTGATCCCTTTTATACAGGTGCCCCCTGTTTCTGCAGAGCACCCAGTAGGCAGTCCATCCCCAAATAAGATTCCCTGTACCTTATGACTTTGATGTAAGTGCAATGACCTCCAGTCAGTCAATGAGACAGCCAGAATCATTTTCTGTATTCTCTGGTGTTGGAATAGGAGAGAGCACCATGTTTGGGACCCAGGTATTCTAAAGAGAATCCTTCAAAGGCAGCTCCAGGGTGCCCTGTAATAATTGAAACTAGGAAAACCAGTATCAGACGTCAGTATCTTTCCTTGGGATTTGAAAACAGGAAATGACTTGGCATTTCTAATCTTTACTGGGAGACAGGCCCTGACTCCACAATTACAGAGCATAATTACTCCAAGCTCAGTCTAAGAAGAACCCCCAACTGCTTGTTGAGGACCTGCCAGGAAACTGACCTGGATGAATAGTCTGGAAGTGAACATGAGGTGACAAGAGGCTGAGATGCCA
Organism: Graphiurus murinus; assembly: GCA_004027655.1. Lineage (NCBI taxonomy): Eukaryota > Metazoa > Chordata > Mammalia > Rodentia > Gliridae > Graphiurus > Graphiurus murinus. The sequence continues at coordinate 83,158 of PVLC010003700.1, forward strand.
TTTTCAAGTAAATCTACATGAAAAGGCTGCTTAGAAAGGTAGAGGTTGTTAAAATCAGCTTGGCACAGGGACATACCAGTGTTTAAGCTGAGAAAAAACTGGCAACATGTGGTGTTTGAGGCCTGAGTCAAATACCCATGGAACTTTGAATAGTGTGGTTTAAAAGACATCTTTTCAAGAGTGTTGCTTTTCAAAAGACTCATTTCCAAACTGCACCACAAGCATAGTTGAACGTGATGCTAACTCTTAAAAACTATGGGCATACATATATGTTTTTCAAGTGATTACTAGATTCCCATGTAAAATGGGGCCAATGGTCCCTTAAATGCCCCCTGTGACTCATTTCATCCTGTCAACACTGACATGTCTGATGTTACTTTCTCCACCCTCACCGCTCAAGATGATTCCTATGTCAGTTGCAATACATAAGTTCTTTGATGCTCCTCCCCCTGTTTAAAGATCAACCTTTTAGCTATTAAATTGGCTCCTAACAAAAGCTTTTGTTGTGGTTTGCTTATATCATGCTTGGAAGAACAGCAAATAATAGATTACAGTAGTGGAGCTGGAAAATTTCAGAAGACATGGTTCTTGAGTCCAAGTTGTTCTTTGTGTCTGTTGTAGGATGGCCTCAAAATGAAAATTTGGAGTATGGTCTTAGAAAGCCCACTAGAGCTTGGAATAACTCATAAAGGTAGATTTAAGAGAAAAATGAGATATTTGATGCTGAAAGACTCAGGACAAATAGCATGAAAGATAAAGTCCCTATTGCTAAACTTTGGGACTGTTCAAACTGGACCGATTATATAGGATATAGAAATATATTTGCATATAACTTCATTAAACAACTAATTTAAAAATATTTGAGTTCTTGCCTTGACGAATAACATCCAAATTTCTCTGTAGTCATCAGCCCAGAGGTGAGTTGTGTTCTACTTAACTTCCTTCACTTACCTTAGGGCTTTGGCCACACTGGCCTCCTTTCTGTTCCTTAAAAATTCCTCTTCCTGGGGTGATTCTTTTTGGTGTGTGGAAGGCTCATCCTCATTTTTCATGTCTTAGCTCGAATATCATGTCCTCAGTGTAGACTTCTCTGACCACAGCTGTCTAGATTTTTAACTTCTTGTTTTCCTAACTTCATCATCCTGTTTATTTCCTTTATAGCATCACCATAGGCCACAAGTAGTTTGCTAGCTTATTTATATATTTACTTGTTATGGCATGTCTCACCTCTTTTGACCTCTGAGGATATAAGCTCCTGAAAGGCAAAGGACTTACGAGTCTTGTTTACTCCCTCATCTCCAGTATTTAGCATGGTGTCTAGTGTAAGTAAGGGCTCAACAATGTTTTTTGAATGAGTGAATGAATGAATGAATGAATGAAACAGAATAAATGAAAAACTGAGTGACACATACTTTAGTGCATACACTGAGTTTTCTTTTGAGAAATTTTCAATATGATTCAACACACACCACAAAAGGAAAAATAGGAGCAATTATAAGAAATTTGAGTGATCAAGACAATAGAGACAATAACTAGAAGTGTAAAGGATTTACTATGAAATGCATTCTGATGTGAGACTAATGCACCAAGAAAAGTATAATAAAAGAATATTTTAGGAATGTTCTGTAACATTCCTAAATGGATAGGTTTTTTATGATGGAATGAAGGATAAGAGAAAAAAGGATATTTAGAAAAAAGTGTCTATGAATAGTGATCTAATGAAGGTGAAAGCTACAAATGCAATCAGGTGGATTATTTATTTTATTATTTTAGAATAATAATAATTCATGTTCATACTTGGAGGAAGTCACTGAAGATCTTATCTGTGGAAGATGAGATGAGATTGAGGGGACAGAACAATTTTCTGTATATGGCCAGAACTGTTCTTCATTGTGAAATGAAACCTATAATTGGCCCTCAAAGTGACCAATTAAAATTGAAATAGGCTTTGGGTAAAAGTTAGACTTGTCTTTAATAGAGATGTTGAGGAAAAATCAGTCAATCCTATTGTTGTAGGTTCTTTCAGAGCAAGATTAAACCATTAGGGAAAAAAAAACTTAATATGTGAGTCAAAGTTCAGAGGAGAACCATAATTTAGAGGCTGATACTTAATAGAAGTGTGTTAAGCATCTTTTGAATGAATAAGTTAATAACAAAATTGACGCATTAAGTAGTAAGGAATTGGTATTTTGGAAATCCATCCAAATTTCCTTTAGGAAGACTAGTCTACTTATAATGTCTATTAGAAAAACCACCGTTATTTAAGAAAAGCAAAACTAATTATCAGTGGTGAAAATTGCAATCCCTGTATCATCAATATCATCAAAGAGGCACTGTGCTTCTTATCTCCTGTATGTCAGGAAAGAAAAAAAGTGGTGCACTTGATATAGGGAACTTGTGAGACAGAACACTTTTTTGGCACTAAAAAAAAATTTCAAAGAAAATCCAAGGTGGTGGACTTAAGTCTCAAAAGCCTAGCTAGGAAGGAAAAGGTGGGTGTGTGAGTTAGTGGCTTTTGAGGACAAATAACTGCCTCAAGATTCCAGATAAATGTTTTGTAAAAGTATAAGTAAATTCAAAGAGAATATTTGTGTATTTATGTATAACCTAAAAATAGAGACTTCAAATAATTCTTCCTAGATAGAAAATGCTTTGGAGTAGAGGAATGTATTTAAGTTGGGATCTGTGGCAGTTTAAATCTTTCATTTGGAATTTTCTTTGCTTAATTTTATCATATTCAATCAACTCCATGTTGCACACATATTTTGGATTGACGATTAGATTATGACAAGAAGAATATATATAGATGAAGAAGCAAACTATCTAATTGATTAGAAAACAATGTTCTCTGATACGAATGAGATTTAGAGCATAACTCGACTTGGTTGTAGAGGCTTCTGAGACACAGAGAATCTTACTCATGAGTTCTGTCTCCAGAACATAATCAGAGTAGCCCTTGTTGCAAGACACCCAGACCCCTTAGGCTTCTGTATTACTAATGACACACATGAGGGGACCAGAAGCCAAGGAGGCAGTAGAAATGGAATTGAGATCCAGCCCAGCTGATGGGCAACCCAGTGGGCCACTTTCCCTTTAAGGTCCCTCCTCTGACTTCTGGCTGGTGACCATCACTAACCTGGGGAAGTAACTTCATCCTCTCTGTGGACCTGCATCAAGCCTTACCAGTCGCTGGACACTCAGATCAGAGGGTCAAGTCAGAGATTTCATGGCTGATTGGAGAGCATCATTTTTGGACCTTGTAGGCCTTCGGTTGCAGAATCTTTTCAAGGATTTCTCTCATATTTGGAGCCTGTCACCCCAGTTGCCTTTTTGGGTGGTCAACAGCCACCTCACAGACTGGGATGGAACTTTCTAGCAAAATATGTCACATTCTTGAAAGTCTTAAGGAATCCCTTCAGCTTCTGTAGGAGTTGGTAAGGTTGTCATTTTCTTCCCCAGCAGAGCAGATTTTTATGGAACCCCTTTGGAAAGTTTTACTATAAGTAAATGGGCCATTGACTAGAAAGCCAGAACTGGCATTTCCAAGCCAATGCAGTTAACACTCACACATACGCGAGTGTGAAAGGCTTGGGCCGTATAATCAGCATGTATTTTATCAAGTATGTTTGTGTTTGAGAAAACATGGAACAACATCTTCCCCATGTCCATTGTTATCACACCCAGTGAGCCAAAACATTGGGGCACAGTGTGAGCTCCGAGGAGTGGCCCAGTTTGGGGTTTAAAAGGTGTGTTTGAGTTAAGAGCATAAAAAGCCTTAAACTTTTAAAACTGCAGACTATTGTATCCTTCTAACTCCAGAACAGCTCTGTCTAATGCTGTCCAACTTGGCAATAAAAACAAAATGAAGAAAGCCGAAACACTTTTACACTCACATCAAGTATGCAGTATTTCAGCCTGACAGGATTATTCCTTGGCCAGTGTGACTTATGTTGGAAAGGGAAGTTTGTATGGAAATGCCTTTGAGGTTAATTGTAATGTCATTAGTGTGATGCTATAATCACATCTCTAAATTTCCTTCATAAATTTCTTTTCTATTTTTATCCTGTTTTTATTTTTAATATACTACCTTCTTGAAAAAGTCTTCTGTAGTCTCACGAAAATACACACACCCCCCTTTTTTTAAAAGCCTCATGAAAAACTGCTCCCTGCATAAATGCAGTATGTAAAACATGGTAACCAGTCCTCTCCTACTTTTTGGCCCCTTTTTATTCCTTGATTGTAATGCACTCCCCAGTGATAAGTGACTTTAAATGATCAAATTCAAGTTGTATTGAACCAGCATTAGGAAAAGCAGGCCATGAGATAGTATTTCCATTATGACTTCCACTACCGTTATCACCTAAAATGTGGCAAAACTACCATAGATAATTCTCTTTAAGAAAAACATCTGTTCAGCCAAATCTGTGGTAGATTTGCAGCACAGACTACAGCAGAGGAAGAACTTGGCATAAGCCACAGAAACTCCTCAGGAGCGCAGCAAGGTTGTTGTCATCAGATTGCTTCGAGGTGCTTTGGTGAGATTGTCCTCCGTCTGCAGTGCGGAAGCCCCAGCTGGTCACTGGGTTCTTAGGTGTTCCCAGCATTGTCTGTTCTTGTGACCTTTGAATGCATTTGTCTCAATTGTTCTTGAGCTGTGGGAGAAATACTCTTGGATGAGAAAACAATTGTTCCCACAGGAATTCTGGATCAAAATCCACTCTTTGTTCGGGGCTCATGTTCACAGTGACAAAGTCCCCAAATTTGGCAATGCTGCCCTCCTGCCTCCCGTAGGTTGATTTTCACCTCCAGAAACACATCTTAAATATTACCCTTCTTAGCTGGGTGTGGTGGATCCGGGTTTGCGGCCAGCCTTAGCTACCTAGTGAGGCACTCTGCAACTTAGTGAGACCCTGTTTCAAAATAAAGAATAAAAAATAGGGCTGGGGGTATAGCTCAGAGGTAGAATGCTCCTGGGTTCAACCCCAAGTACCGCAAAAAAAAAAAAAAAAAAAAAAAAAAATTACCCTTCTTGAAATATTGTCATTTTTCTAGTATTATTTTCCTTTGAAAACATGCTATTTTATTCCTTGGCCTATACACGTCTGTATCTATACCATGACTCCTTTCACTCATATCCCCCCTCCTAATACATTTCCTGTGCAAATGTTTGAGTCTAGTGTGCCAGTTACGAATGACAATGTTTTGGCTCAAATGTTCCCCCTTACAGTGGCTGGTTGAAGTCAGAGCCTGTTCATGACATCTCTGTCCCCATAGCCAGAAACCAAATTAAACTGATAGTATCACCTCTTACGGTCTGATACAGAGAACTGAAAACCTCTATAGAATTTCTCAGTGAAAAGCACTTATCTAACAGGACACTTGGCAAATAAATTTCTGGAATAGGAAAAATAAGATATGGTACCAAAATAGAATTTTATACCCAAATTACAGCAGATTGGAGAGAAAATTTAAAAAGAATTATGAAGTTTAGAATTCATTTATATGTGCTATCTTTCTTTCAAGGTATATCTTATAATCGAGATATTACAAAGGAAAACTTGAATTTTGCCCTTTTTTTCAGATAAGAATTTTAGATTTTATTCTGTTCTTCAGTAAAAACTAGTCTCTTTTCCCAATAGTGAACTATTGCTAATACTGTATTGTGTACAATCTTAACCTGATCTCTCCTAAAATACATCATTATGGGCTGTATTATAAGATAAAATAGTAAATCTAATGAAAATATTTCTTTCCAAACAAGGAAGCTATGGTGTCTGGACACTGACTTGCTTAAAGTAACACAGTGAATAAACTCAAAAGGTTAGAACCTCTTAAATATGGGACAAAGGCATCTTATTGTAGTCTGTAAATATCTTTTCTCCAATCAAATGACTTCAGAGATTTTCCTTCCCTCTGAATATATAAAACAAAACAAAACTTTTCTCAGATTAAATGAGGGAAATAGAACTGTCTTTAATACAGTTCTAAGACACACCCACAAATGAGTTAACTTCCTTGTAGGTGATGAGCATTTTGCCCAAGATCTCTGTAAGTAAATCTCAGAGGAATCCTTGACTCCCCTTTCCATTTTTGGTTACTGATTCTAATCTCTATATTAAAAGAAAACATCCACGTTTTATGTAGATGTCTAAGCAGAAAACAAATGTAACCCAAGTGTTAGCTTTATGACCTTGGACAAGTTCCCTAAATTCTCTGTCTCTAATTTCCCCATGTGAAAAACGAGGAGAATGACATTATCTCCTTGGCCCATAGCAGATGCTTATAAATATTAGCTTCAGGCATAGAACCAGTATGCAGAAGTTACAGGAAAGATGTAAATTACAGGAAAGATGTATTTTTGAGACTTATGAAATAGTATCTATGTAACTCATGATGTTAAAACAGATAAAATACTTTGTATAGACTTCTTACAAATTACTTTATTCATCTTTATCATAGCCCTAGGAAAGTTCTACTCTGTGAGACTACAAGTCCTGTGGAAACTCATGCTCTTCTTCTTCCTCTTATTCTTCTTTACTCAGGTGAAATTAGGTATCATACTAAGAGTAGTGTTCAAGGTTACCCTCCCATTACTGTTATCCGTAATGATCATTTTACCTCCTTGCACTGGTATTAAAAAAGAAGTGTGAGAGTCCAGCGTGATAGTACATGCCTGTAATACCAATACTTGGGAGGCTGAGGTAGGAGGATGGCAGATTTGAAGCCAGCACATAGTCACTTAGTGAGACCCTGTTTCCAAATAAAAAATAAAATACGGCTGGGGTACAGCTCAGTGGTAGACCATCCATGGGTTCAATTCCTAGTACTACATAGACATAGACACACACACACACACACACACGTGTAGAGCAGGGAAAGGGTATATACCTTGAAGAGAACAAGGAGATAATTGGCCATCTAGGGATGCAATGTGTTCTCAGAAGTTATTTCTTTAGTCACTGAATGGATGAAAAGAGACAACAGAAGTTCAGGAGCTGACATCAGGAATCTTTTGCTAACTTTCCTTCTCCTACCTCACAGATCCTTTATGCAATCATTCTCTTTGTAAGTTACTTACTTCCCTCCCCATACTCTTCAAGGAAAGGTCGTAGGCTGAGCCCCCTAATATCTCTATCTGCAGGTCTAGAGAGTGGAATAGGGTAGCCTGGGTATGGACTATGGGTCCTTTTTTTTTTTTTTTTAATTTGGTATGAAGCATTTGGGAGAAGATACAGCAAAGACCACTAGTTCTTAATAAAAAAGATTCATTCTCTCTCTCTCTCTCTCTCTCTCTCTCTCTCTCTCTCTCTCTCTCTCTTGAAAAATGCAAGCTATCGTCCTGATTCTATTTATTTTTTGTAGTACTGGGGATTGAACCCAGAGGCATTCTACCTTTGAGCTATACCCCCAGCCTGATTTTATTTCTTATTTGGAAACAAAGTTTTGCTAGGTTGATGATAGTCTTACTACTTGCTCAACCTACTCTATGCCCCTGAATCTGGAGATGGTAAAGTCCAGGCATGTAAGCTAAGCAGCCAGTGCAAAAGAATTCCTACTTAAGCTTAACATCAGTGCTTAACATGCAGACTAGGGGATATTGTAAATAAAATCCAAAGATTAACACCAGTGCTTAACATGCAGACTAGGGGATATTGTAAGTAAAATCCAAATCTCTCCACTTATATTCAGGACACATTTTGAAAATTTCCCATGGTTTCTATAGTCTTAATTATATTATTTGGTGGATATTTTGCTAAAATTCACATATTGATACAGAATGATTTACCATTTTGATTTACCTGAAAATTGTGTTCCTTTAAGTTAAACAAATATTTAAGTATGAGAAAATCTGACCAATGTATTCAACAGGCTTTATGGACTTTTTTTTTTTTTAAGTTTGGTTTTGGAAAATGCACACATACATTTTGCCAAGAACTTGCCCCTTAATGTTTAATCTTGTGGCTTTCAGGGGAAATCTAATTTGTATCCTTCGTTTATGCTCGACTCAACAGATTGTGGCGCTGTGAGCCAAGCGCTGGATGGCCTTACGGCCCACGGGGCTTTTCAGGTTTCTGGATTCTCTGTGGGCCCCATTGCTTTGTGTCTCAATCCCCACTTGGTCATACTTTTTAAATGCCATACTTTTTAAACTTGGTCTAACTATTTAAAAAAGAAAATTCAGTCATGCTATAAACAATGGGTTGTCGATGTTTGTGGGGCTTAGAAAGTTGTTTTTCTCACTTCTTGCCATTTCTGGTGGCCACTCTGTTTTTACTGTGAGGTTTGTTGGTGTAGATCTGAATATGATGACTGAGACTTGGGGTTGTCCCCTGAAGTCCCTGACTTAGGATAGAGTTGTGTTTTTCTAAGGGTTAATGACAACAGCCAGTTAAGTGTATTGGGGCTGCATTTTGAGAGCATTGGAATGCCAGGGCACCTCCCTCAAGCTAGTCAGACACCAACAGTTCACCTGGGTTTGCATGGTTGGCTGCCTGTTCAAGTTCCACCTGGCTCCTTCAGGCCATCGCTTTGACTTTTCATCTGCCTGCCTCTTGTTCTTGTGCATCCCTACTGCCGGGCCACCGTTGTTTCTCCATAGAGACCCTTTGCCAGTCTAGAATGTAGCCATAGATGGCAGCTGGTGGTGGGGGCCAGGGGAGAGGAGTTGAAAGGAGCATATGCCAGAGCCAACACTCTCTATTTCCTCTCAGAACACTGTCTTTGCCCTCATGCACCACACCATACCTTGCTAGGAGCCCCTGTCAGTGTTCTACTTTGATCTTCTTCTCAATACAGCCTTTCCATTCTTTTGGGTGAAGATTTATTCCTAGCACCTAAGCTACCTTTGTCTTTTTCTACAAGGTGCATATATATTTATTTTAATTTATATATGATAAACACAAATGTAAATATATGTATTAAATATCTATCTATAGATAGATGATAGATAGATAGATAGATAGATAGATATGTAAAGAGAAAGAGAGAGAGAGAGATTTTAAAAAGAAAGAATGTGTGGCATGCCTGCAACCCAAGTACTTGGGAGGCTGTGACAGGAGGATTGCATGTTTAAGGCCAGCCTCAGCAATTTAGCAAGGCCCTCATCAACCTAGTGAGATCCTATTTCAAAATTTAAAAATAAATAAAAGAGGACTGGGGGTATAGCCCAGAGGTAGAACACCCCTTGGTTCAATATCCAGTACTGGAAAAAAGAAAAGAAAATGAAATATAGGGAAGGGTTAAATGAGACCTGTGTGCATATATGCCTCTGCTAGTTTGTACCTCACAACAATGTATGATTACAATGCACCAATAAAATAGAAAGGACCCCAAGGCATCCAGTCATGTTAGTGCACACCTGCAATACCAGTATTTGTGGGGCTGAAGTAGGAGGATAGCAAGTTTGAGGATAGCTTCAGCAACTTAGTGAGACCCAGTTGGAAAAGAAAAAAAAGAAATAAAAGAAAGAGAATGAGGCATAGAAAGTACCCTAGGGCGGCCAGGCATAGGGGTGTATTCCTGTAATCCCAGGACTTGGGAGGCTGAGACAGGAGGATAGCAGTTTCGAGGATAGCCTCAGTAATTTAACCAGACCCTGTTCAAAACAAAACAAAATAAAAAACAAAAAACTAAATTAAAATAGGCATTGGGGCTGTAGCTTAGAAGTAGAATGCCCCTGGGTTCAATCTCTCTCCGTGTGTGTGTGTGTGTGTGTGTGTGTGTGTGTGTGTGTGTGTGTGTGAGAGAGAGAGAGAGAGAGAGAGAGAGAGAGAGAGAGAGAGAGAGAGAAGATTCCAGGGCATAATGGTCAAATATTACTTTCTAGGGGCTCAGAAGAAGATTCTAGAGCTTTTCCTTCTCTTGAAAACAACTCTAGGTTTTGAACATGGCAGGAGTTCTAGGTGTCCTTCAGTACCGTCCTTCCTGTGTCCCAGACTTCCTCACCTATATCCTCTACCTTGTGGCTGGGCCTGGAACCTGATGGAGAGTCTACAGGAGGCCCTGGCAGTCACCACCAATGGCTTGAAATTTGAGGAAGGATGGAAAGGCTGCAGAATCTAAATCAGAGGAGATGGTTTTTGATGTCCAGACGAACACATGCATGCCTTCCTGTATGCACATACTATCCCATCGAGTGATTGGATAGGGCAGTATTCTTACTCTTGATAATAGAGTACTGTTTCAGTGCTATTGTATTTCATTGTAGCATGAAAGTATCACAATGAGCAACTACACCACTTGTCACATTATTTCTAAAGGAAAATGAGTTCTAATTTCCAAGTAATAAATATACAGTTGAATTTGTAGAGCCCTATCAAATTTTTGAATTGGGAGTTATTTTATCTCAAAAGTCTATATTAAAAATGTAGGGTCGAGCCGGGCGTGGTGGCGTGCGCTTGTAATCCCAGCATTCGGGAGGCTGAGACCGGAGGATCCGGGTTCGCGGCCGGCCTCAGCTACCTAGTGAGGCACTCCGCAACTTAGTGAGACTCGGTTTCAAAATAAAGAATAAAAAATAGGGCTGGGGGTGTAGCTCGGAGGTAGAATGCCCCTGAGTTCAATCCCCAGTACCGCAAAAAAAAAAAAAAAAAAAAAAAATGTAGGGGCAAAAAAAAAAATGTAGGGTCGTGGACATTCATTTTGCTGGTATGGAATCCTGGATCCTGATAGCAATTCTTACACCACAGAGTTAGTAATATCCAGCTCACCAATTTATAGATGGAGAAACCAAGACCCAGAATGGTGAAGCCATGTCTTTTGTCATTCATTAGTA
>PVLC010003701.1:0-75000 GCA_004027655.1 Graphiurus murinus
CTCTCTCTCCTCTCTCTCCTCTCTCTCCCCCCCCCCTAGTACCATGCTCTGAGCTATGTAGACTTCACCCAGCCTAGTACGGACTGAACCCCTGAAATCCCCACACTGTGATCAGATAACTCTTCCTTCCTCTAAGCTGCATTCATCTGCAGTTTGGGTCAAGGGCAGTGAGAATGCAGAGTGAAGCCATGGTGGACCTCGTCCCTCTCGAGCCCAGCTAGAATCAGCGTCGTGAGCTCCCCCGGTGGAGTGAAGATACGGAAATGTGCTGAGATCCGGTCGCCAGGACCCCGAGCCCCACGGGTAAGAGTTAGCGAGCCGCTCCAAAGGACCGAAACCAGGGGCAGCTGTCGGGATCAGCCGCTCGAGGCGTTTCGAGTGTTGACCGCCCACAGTGAACGCCAGTTCCTCGTTGTGTGTAGTCCTGGGGTGTGCATCACCGTGGGCTCTGCCTTCCCTGGCCTCCCTCCCAGCTCGCCCTGTCAACTCTCCTTGTTCGTCCTGGCACATCCTCATTGGAGCATGGATGCAGAGGCACTGACTGTGCCCAGAGCAGGGACCACCGTGCAGAGAGACACCTGTCAGTCAGACAGTCCTGGACACCAGGAGCCCACAGCCCTGGAGGCCCCCGGCTCCAGTCACGCCGCAGAAGCTCGTGTTGTGTCTCAGGCAAGGTCACAGAAAGCACAGAGCCACCTGGGGAGACCTAGGGGAGACGGCACGCCAGGGATCTGGGCCTTGAGGGAAGGGTGGGGCTTTAGAGGGAGAAGAACTTTCTGGACCGCTACGGATCCACTGAATTTGTCAGACCCGGGTGAATACATTGCAGCAGAATCACCAGGAACAAAGCAAGAGAAGGACGGGGGTGTGGACCATGGGAAATGGAGTCCCGTTAGGATAGAAAGAGACAAATTAGTGGAATGGAATTTGGTCCAAGAACATTGCTAGTTGACACAGCCTTGCTGGTCTTGAAGGAGGTTGTGCTTTGCATGAGAAATACAGTAGTTCCCCTACACACACACACACACACACACACACACACACACACACACACACACCCGCAGTCTCACTTTCCCGGGTTGTGGCTACCTGCAGTCAGCTGTAGTCTGGAAATACACAATTGATAAGTTTTAAATTGCATTCCGTTCTGAGTAGGTGAGAGAATCTCAAGCCCTCCCACTCCCTCCTGCCCGGGACGTGAATCCTCCTTTTGTCCAGAGTATCCTCGCTGTATATGCTACCTGCCCAGCAGTTACCAGGTTAACCGTCGCAGTATCGCTGTGCCTGTGTTCAAGTGACCTTTACTTGTGACCCCAAAGCGCCAGGGTCATTATTGGGATATGCCACAGAGAAGCTATAAAATGCCTTCTCTAAGTGGAAAAAGTGAAAGTTCTTGGCTTACTAAGGAAAGAAAAAGCTGTGCTGAGGTTGCTGAGATCTATAACGTTATTGTTTGTCTCTCACTATGCCTGAGTTATAAATTAAATTATCACAATTGTGATAATTAGGAAAGATCATAGTATCTATCGGATTTGGTAGGTTTGGTAGTGCCCTCAGCTGCAGGCACCCCTGCAGGTAAGGGAGGCAGCCGGTCTAATCTAGCTGCTCGGTGAAGGAGTTGGAAGCTGGTATGAGGGCAGGCCATGACCCAGCTCTGCCACCGCCCACTGCTGGGAGCTACAACAGATTGCGGAACTTCTCTGGACTCTGACTTCCCTATAAGATGAAGCCTTATGTTACCTCTTTTCATCTTAAATAAGGAAAACCTATACTATTGAGAATGCCCAAGCATAAGCAATGGTGGTCAGCAACTAAAAGAAAAAAGCAGAAAGCCTCCCCATGTACCAAGAAGGGTGGCGTCCCGAAGCCTTGTGGTTTTCTCTGGGTACCGGAGTTATCTGAGGCCTTTGCTTTCCTTCCCCTCCTCATGTCCTGTTCCTTTATAAGTGTGCTATTTATGTAACAAAAAGTTACAGACTTTTAAAGAAACCACCACATCCCCTCACAGGTGTGCCCACATACAAAATAAAAGTGTTTAAATGTCCATTTTAAAAACAGCTACAGCTAAATGCCCACCATGGGCGTGAGCTTGAGTATGGTTTAAGTTACTTGCTAACTTGACCAGTGGTTCTGGAAGCCGCTGGTCTGATTGGGTGCCAGCCCTGTTCCGGTCCTCACCCCTTCGGCCCTTGAAGGGCAGAGCACAGCACTGCTATTGCCGCACTTTCGGGCTTGTCTTTTATTGATCGAAACGCGTTATTTTGCTGCGAAGGAGAAGAGTCCTCCACAGATCCAGATGAGAAGTATCTTATCCACAAACTGCAAAAGCGGAAAGGCTCTTGGGATGCAGCGGGGAAATTACATCACTTTAATATAACAAACGATGTTTCATAAAATCATTAATGGAAAAGTACAGAACAGGTCCGGTCGAGATGCACAGAAGAAGCCTGGCTGCCTAGAGGAGCAGCGTGCACCAGGAGAATGAGGAACAGCGCTGTTTTAATATAATCAACTTCACCTGCAGTGACAGTTCTCGGGGGAAGTAATAACCTCTTCCCTCCCTCCCTCCCTCCCTCTTTCCCTCCCTCGCTCCCTCCGCCAACACTGCTGACCAGACACTCAGCCTGTATTTCTTGCCATAAATTTCAAAATTCGAGTGAACTGGTGTTATGATTCCCCTAGTTAAGATAAATGTGAAAATTTACACAGCTACAGTTTGGTGGAAGATGGGGCTGGCAGGGAGGGCGGAAGGGAGAAGGCGTGAGCCCTCTGCCAGCCATCAGGCCGTGTGTGCACGTGCTTGTGTGTGGACACACTTGGACACCTAAGCCTACACGTGGTGCGTGGAGAACTCAGAAGCAACGAGTCGGGGGAAGGGCCGTGACTCCCGTGTGCAGCTGGGGCTGGTCCTTTGACTCTCGGCCGTTAGGCTCTGCTGCTTCTCCACTGAGCAGATCAATGACAGACATTGGCTGTGCTGGCCACTCAGTGTCCCCTGTCCTCACAGCAGAGAGTGTCATACACTTGGCTTCCCGACTACTCACAGGCAAGGGCCAGGAAAACTGAGTTCGGAAGAGCCAAGGGCCACGATATTTGCTTCCACTGGTGTTTTGTGTATTGCGAGAGCCGTTCAAGCTTTGCACCAATCACAGGAGCCTGGTATCTTAAAAGTTCAGAAAAGTGTGCCAGTTTTAAGAAAAATTACTTCTGTGGAAATGTGCGTGGGAGGAGGGACAGGCCTGCCAAGGGCCTGGTACTGGAATTCAACCGTGACATCTGCTGCCGTCGCTGTGATAAATCGGATCCACACAGCTGACACCTGCGCTTCGCATATTCCTATGTAATAACAATGCACGGCCTCACATACCGGTCACCGCACGGTGGGTGTGTATCCCAGCACGCGTGGCTCTCCCTAGAACAGGTGAGCTGTGAACAGGTTACACGCCCAGGCTGGCCGTCAGGGGAGCAGGAGAGATCCCTGCACCTCTGGCTGCCCAGGACGGCAGCTGAGGCTTCACCTCCACTCTGGAGGGTCGTTTATGTGGCACGGTTTCCATTTCTACCCAAGAGGCTTTCCGACATGGCCTCTGGGTAGATAAAACAGTGTTCAAGCAGCTCATTGCCTGTCTTCCAGGTAAATAATTGTAAGGAGTTATGGCCATGTCGTATCTGCTAGCTGCTAGTGGCTCTTTTAGGAGGAGAACAAGAATGCGACTTTGGTGAGCATCTCTGACTGGGACGCCTTTCACACTCGGGGTCACTAGCAGCTTCCTGCGCAGCAGTTTCCTCTAGTCCCGGTGTTTTTAACCTGTCCGGAGCCGCTTCCTTCTGAACGTGGTTGAACGCGCGTCTCTTTCTTCTTTGGATTGGGGAGCGCTGTCTTCGGGGATGTCTTCAAGCACCGGCTACACCCGCTGCAGTCCCTGCAACAAGCCCCCCTGGCTCCCCCGTCCAGGTCCAGATGTCTGCCAGATGTGCAGAAGTCATCCTGACCCGCTCCCCTCTGTACCTGCGCCCCTCGCTGCTTGTACAGCCACCACCTGCCTGACCCTTGGGTCCCATGCCTGTCTCTCCCTGTCCCCAGCGGACACTCTCCTCCCCTGCAGAACCCCTCCTGCCCGCTGCACCCCGCATCCCTGGGGGCAGAGCTGCTTTTTGCACCAGCTCTGGCTGGTTAGTCGTGCTTGGTCTGTGATGGTCGATGACTTGGTCTTTCTTCCCTGCAGTTCCTACCAGCTCCAGGGGGACCTCCTGGTTCAGGCGTCCTCTGTGCCCAGCCTGGCCCCGGGGAACACCCATGTGTAGCTGAGAGCCGGGGCGGGCGTCGCTGCCCTGCGCCTGCGGTCTCCCCCGACCATGCCCGGCCCCTGCAGCTGCGCTTCCTGACTCTGCGTCTCCCTTCCAGGCCTACATGGAGGACCACCTGAAGAACAAGAACCGGCTGGAGAAGGAGTGGGAGGCGCTGTGTGCCTACCAGGCAGAGCCCAGCAGCTCGCTTGTGGCCCAGAGGGAGGAGAACCTGCCCAGGAACCGCTCCCTGGCTGTGCTCACCTGTACGTAAGCTGACTGGGGGGAGGGGCAGGCGTGGGGGGGGGGGGCTGCAGAGCTCCTCCCCTCTGTCTACCCGCAGCTTGTGCCCCTTGGAGGCCAGTGCCCTGTCCCCTGTACAGCTGTCCTCAGCCAGGCAGCTCAGAGGCAGGCTCCCCTCTGCCCAGGGACGCGGAGGATGGGGGCGCATGGGTTCGTGAGAATACTCCACTGCTGTCTGCTGCCGTGTGGCGTGAGGCGTGTGCCCACAGAGCCCACTCTTCTGCTGCACCTGGATCACGCCGTGTCTGCAGCCAGCGCTGCTGAGTGATCTGGGTGCAGTAATGGCAGCAGCGCCCAGGAGTCCTGGGCACAGGACGAATGGCAGGGCCACTGTGGTGCATTTAGCAAAGATGGCTCAGGAGCTCCTCTCCAGCCAGGTGTCATTGCCGGGAGATGGAGACACAAAGGGACAGTGGCCCCGAGGTGACGTGGTTTGCACGAGGTGGGCAGCCCCAGCTGCCTGCACTCCGCAAGCTAGGAGGGTTTGGGCTCTGACCACCTCGGAGCCGTCTGCCCAAGCTGGTGGTCGGTTGGAGCTGCGAGTGGCGGGCACAGGACGGGGGCCGTGCAGCCGCCCTGAGCTGCTCCGGCTCCCGGGTGGTGTGGGTTCTGCCTCCGTGGGGCTGTGGGCTGTCACCTGGGGAACTCGAAGCAGACGCTGTCATGGCTCCGAGGTGACGTACGCAGATGAAAAGCCAAGAAAACGAGTGAGCAACTAACAGGTGTTTATTAAACATCTACTGCGCGTGAGGAGTACCGGGGCACGCTGGGGTGTCTGACGGATCTAGCATGGCCGCCGTTCCAAAGAGGAGCCGGGGTGGGGGAGCCCAGTGGTACCTTGAACATGGCTTGGTCTGGGGCGAGTGGACACCGAGCGTCACTGACCCTGAGCGTCTGTCTGGTTGTGCGCTTGGGTCACTAGGTCCTCGTGGGAAACAGGACAGCCAAAGCCCCGAGCACCCCCCCCCCGTGAGGCCCCAGCAGGAGGCAGCGGCTCAGAGCGCCCCCCACAGACTGCGCGGCCCCCCGGGCTGTCTGCACAGGGCTGAGGTGGCGGCAGAGGCGGGAAGCCTGCTGTCACCCAAGTGGCCCGTCCTCAGAAGCGGGAGCACCTCTCAGGACAGCAGCTGCAGGGGGACCAGCCTCACCCTCCGTGCTCCCAACCTGAATCTCTGTGCTCCCCGCCTGGACCTCTGTGCTCCCAGCCTTGCTCTCGGTGCTCCCTGCCTTGTTCTTTGCTCCCCCCCCCTCGCCTTGCTCTCTGTCCCCCTGGCCTTGCTCTCCACACCCCAGCCTTTGTTCTCTCTCCTCTCACCTTGCTCTCCATGCTCCCAGCTTTGTTCTCTGTGCTCCCTGGCTTGCTCTCCGTGCTCCCTGGCCTCGTCCTCTCCATGCTCCCTGCCTTGCTGTCCCCCAGCCTTGATCTCCATCCTCCCACCTTCCTCTCATTCCCCTGGCCATGCTCTCCATGCTCTCTGCCTTGCTTTCTGCTCCCCCTGGCCTCGCTCTCCGTGCTCCCAGCTTTGTTCTCTGTGCTCCCTGGCCTCGTCCTCTCTGTGTTCTCAGCCTTGCTCTCTGCACCCCAGCCTTGATCTCCATGCTCTCACCTTGCTCTCTGTGCTCCCTGCCTTGCTCTCCGTGCTCCCTGCCTTGCTCTCCGTGCTCCCTGGCCTCGTCCTCTCTGTGTCTTGGCCTTGCTCTCTGCACCCCAGCCTTGTTCTCTCTCCTCTCACCTTGCTCTCCGTGCTCCCTGACTTGCTCTCCGTGCTCCCTGCCTTGCTCTCCGTGCTCCCTGGCCTCGTCCTCTCTGTTCTCAGCCTTGCTCTCCACACCCCAGCCTTATTCTCTTTTCTCTCACCTTGCTCTCCGTGCTCCCTGCCTTGCTCTCTGTGCTCTCTGTTCTTGGTCTTGCACCCCAGCCTTGTTTCTCTCCTCTCACCTTGCTCTCCGTGCTCCCTGGCCTCATCCTCTCTGTGTTCTTGGCCTTGCTCTTCGTACCCCAGTCTTGTTCTCTTTCCTCTCTCCTTGCTCTCCGTGCTCCCTGCCTTGCTCTCCGTGCTCTCTGTGTTCCGTGTCTTGCACCCCAGCCTTGTTCTTTCTCCTCTCACCTTGCTCTCCATGCCCCCAGCCTTGCTCTCCGTGCTCCCCGCCTTGTTCTCCATACTCCCAGCTCATCCATAAAGACTCGCCTAGCCCCCCTGAGGGCCTGCCAGGCTCCGGAAGATCACTGCCTCCACCTCCATCCTACTTCTCTTCCTCGGTGCTTGTCCTTCTTGGGGACAGAGCTGGCCGTGCAGTCGGCTCCGTGCTCCCAGGCCAGGCAGTCTGCACGCTCCTGGCAGTGGGGTCCTCGGGGGAACTGGGTGTCATCTCCTCTCTGCATTTGCCTCAACTGCCTCCTTCAGCGTGACTTCCCTGGGGTCCCCTCGTCTGTCCTGCACAAGGTCCTCACCTCTGCCCCGCCTCACTTCCTCGCTGGCACAGGCCTTCTGCCCGCATCGTGATTGACAGGTGTCAATCCTGGGGCTGCAGCGTTGCTCCTTCCTCCAGGTTCCCCGACCCTGCCCTGCTCCTGTGGCCTCTGACCTCTGCTCCTGGGCCTGGCGCTGGCCTCGCAGTGGCTACAGGCAGCTGGCTCGAGGAAACTCAGGTGGGACTGCAGTGACTGGGTCCCCGCAGCCCGAGGCCCCGACCACGTCAAGTTCTCTCTCAGAGGAGAAGGCAGCCGACATGAGTGGCACCAGCCGGCCATGCAAGGTTGCTTACGCTATCTCAGGAGTTTAAAGAACTCTGCGCTTTGCACCAGGTTTTTGCATGGTTAAAAATAACTGCAATCGTTTGCTCATCTACTTTTTGAATTAAGAAGACTATGGCCAGGCATGGTGGCGCACACCTGTGATCCCAGTACTTGGAAGATTGAGACAGGAGGGTCACAAGTTCAAGACCAGCCTCAGCAATTTGGCAAGACTCTTGGCAGCCTGGCCAGACACTGTTTCAAAACAAAACATAAAAAAGGATATACCTTGAAGGTAGAATACCCCTAACCCCAATTCCCAGTACCAAAACCAAAAAAAAAAAAAAAAGAAAAGAGGACTATGATGCCTTTTGTACTCTTTTAAACAGTATAAATTTTTGGTTCTGTATTTTAATAACAAGAGAGAGAAATAGAGACTCAGCCACCATAACAGGAACGTTGCGAGGGAGACAAAGACAGAGAGAACTGAGGCTGATGGCCCAGGTGCAGAGACAGCGAGCGTGCTTCCCCATCCAGCTCACGGTCCACGTCGCACCCGACCACACAGTTGGGGTTGCCCACCCTGCGTCCCGTCAGGTGGGCTGGGAGCCAGCCCAGCTCGCTGTCCCAGGAGTGTGGCCTAGGGTCTCCATGCCCAGAGCAACACGGGAACTCTGCACGGGAACTCTGCAGGGCCGGAGCCCACGCGGGCGCCCCGCTCAGGCCACCTTCTTCCCCGAGGACGCCGGCCTGCATCTCGTGGTAAGCAGTCAGGTCACACTGCGTCCGCCAGGACCCAGGTCTTCTCTGGAAGTACTGTCGACTGGCCAGGCCTGAGCCGGCAGCCACGTCCTGGTCTGTGTTGTCGGGACGGAGGCGCTGACCTTCCCTTCCCGCTCTGGAAGACTCCGGCCCCTGACTCCTGGCCTCCCCCGCCTCGTCCCCATTGCTCAACACAGGAGCGCTTCTTACGGCTTCCAGTCACTGGGGAGCAGAGTCAGCAGGGCAGGCGTGGCTCCCACGATCTGTCTGTGGGCCTTCTGGAGCCAGCAGGGGCCAAGCCGTACCTCAGGGCCAGGTTCTCAGCCGCCCGCCTCGTGTGGGGAACCTGGCGAGTGTCCTGTCCCCTGAACGCCTGCTGACACCCTGGGTGAAACTCTGCCGTGCAGGCGGAAGAGCTGTGACCCGCTGAGCCCCCGGAAGTGGAGTCCGGCCTCCCCTAAGGATGGCCACCCACCAGCCCAGCGCAGCCCACAGGCTGCTCCCCCAGGGGTCTCCCTCCAGGGCGTGGCGTAGCCCCAACCTCTCACCACTGTGGTGGAAAGGCGCCCAGGTGACATGGCATTCGATGTCACCTACCAGGCCACCTGGGCCCAAGCACTCGCCTCATATCACACCAAGCCCGTGACACTGCGCGAGCTTTAATTTTGACTAAGATGCTTCAAGGTGAGTTTCAGGCATTGAAACTTGAAAATACTGAGGATTTTCTCCAATGTGACTTGGCCTGATAAAGGGGCTATCCTAGTGACCTTCCCCAGGGTGAAGGGCTATCCTAGTAACCTTCCACAGGGTGAAAGGGCTATCCTAGTGACCTTCCCCAGGGTGAAGGAGCTATCCTAGTGGCCTTGCCCTGACATAACCCTAATGAAGGGGCTATCCTAGTGACCTTCCCCAGGGTGAAGGGGTTATGCAGTGACCTTTCCCTAAAGTGAGAGGGCTATCCTAGTGACCTTCCCCTAAGGTGAAGGGCTATCCTAGTGACCTTCCCCTAAGGTGAAGGGCTATCCTAGTGACCTTTCCCAGGGTGAAGGGCTATCCTAGTGACCTTCCCCAGGGTGAAAGGGCTATCCTAGTAACCTTTCCCTAAGGTGAAGGGCTATCCTAGTGACCTTCCCCAGGGTGAAGGGCTATCCTAGTGACCTTTCCCTAAGGTGAAGGGCTATCCTAGTGACCTTCCACAGGGTGAAAGGGCTATCCTAGTGACCTTCCCCAGGGTGAAGGGCTATCCTAGTGACCTTCCACAGGGTGGAAGGGCTATCCTAGTGACCTTCCCCAGGGTGAAGGGGCTATCCTAGTGACCTTGCCCTGACATAACCCTAATGAAGGGGCTATCCTAGTGACCTTTCCCAGGGTGAAGGGGCCATGCAGTGACCACCTTCCCTATCCAGCTAGCCACAGCCACCTGTGTTGGAGTCCACTTGGGGTTTTGAGATCCACAGGCAGCACCCCCTCCCCCGCACCATCCAGAGCCGCCGTTTGCCCGGGAGGCTGGCGTTGGCCCCACGGTGCTACGGGGCCAGGTGCCCCTCACCTTGCTGCGTGCCGCTCAGCCTCACCTGACAAAGGAGGGTACAGATGCAGGTGGTGAAGGCCCGGTGCCCGCCTGGCCATGAGTGAGCTCACCCAGGGCGCCATGGCCAGGGCCCCTGCGTGTGGAGGAGCCAGAGGAGGAGGGCAGGCAGCGGGGTGTGAGGACCCCCAACTGCTGCTGCTGGCTTCTGAGGTGAGGGAGGAGGGGCCCCGGCAGGAGCAGCCCTGGGAGGCTCACCATGCACCCCTGATCTCTGGGAGTGAAGGGGTCGTCTGTGTGGTCAGAGCTTGGGCTGTGGAAGCCAGCTGCAGCTGCAGGAGGCACACACCAGGGGCGGGCCACGCAGCCGGGACGGACCACACAGCCAGGACACTGGGCTGGTGAGGCGCCAGCAGCGTCCCAGACCTGCTCCTGCAGCTCATCCCCCCCCACAAGATGACCGGGAAGTGTTTGTGAAAAATACGCATATTTGATTTCGTTGTGCAAATGGTGCTGGAAATTTCACCTGCTGATCTCGCAGTGGAAATGGAGGAAAGCGGATGGCCCAGAAGTTTGGGGCCTGTGGCAGGGCTGGGCCGCGCCCCTGGCTGTGAAAGGTCTGTCCTGCCCGCTCTGTCCCCTGCGCTGGCCTCCGATTCCCGAGCTTCAGGGCGGCCCAGTTTTCCCCACAGGCGCACGCTGCAGCCTCCCTCTGCCGTGGAAAGCGCCAGGCCCGCCTCTGGATCTGCGGCCTCTGCCTGGCTGCCGGCACATCTGGCGCAGGACGTGTCTCCAGTGCCTCCGTCCTCAGACCTGGCCGGGAATGGCGCCTGCCCCTCTGCCCTGCTCCTCCTCCGTGCCACAGAAGTACCTTGTCCTCAGGGGTCATCTAGGCTTCCTTGCACACGTGCCCGTCGCAGTGTAAATCTCTGATAGTTGGGAAGTTTCCTGTGAAATGTTCCTCCTTTACTTTTCTGGAAGCAGCCTCTAGCATGGGGGGGGTCTCATTCTCAGAGTCCCAAGGGTCAGAGGTCATGGCCATTCATGGACCATGATGCCCCTTCTCACATCATGATTTCAGTCAAAAATAACACCTCTTGGCAAGTGCAGTGCTGCACGCCTGTTATCCTAGTGCTTGGGAGGCTGAGACAGGAGGATTGCAGGTTTAAGGACAGCCTCAGCCATGCAGCAAGACCCTCAGCAACCTTGGGAGACACTGGTTCTAAATAAAAACTAAAGAGGCAGGGAGAGGGGTCTAGCTCAGAGGTCGAATGCACCTGGGTTCAACCCCCCAGGACCACACAAAAGAAAAAGCTAAAAGGCGACAACTTCCGCTCCGAAACAGCATTGGTTTCCTCTGCAGCACAGCACAGGCTAGGACCTCTACCTGGTGACACCACCAATCTCAACGCGGTATAGAATGCCTTGTGAAAGTGAAGGCTCATGAGCCGCTGACCCTCGTAGGGCGTAAGCTCCCAGGAGCCCAGCGCGTCTTCCATCTGTGATCTTGCCGTTCCACATCTGGGCCACCATGTGCCACAGGCCCCTCCTGCCAAGTTGAGTCAGCCGTACGGTGGAGCGTTCCTGCAGGAGCATGCAGTCAGGCTGGCGTCCGCCTCTGTCCAGGCGAGATCGTGCTGGGCGTGTGCGGTGAGACTGCAGCTCGTGGGGCGGTCGCTTTGCCCTGGCAGGCGGGGCGGGCATTGTCCCAGGCGCTGCTTGTGGCTCCAGGCAGTGACCGTCCCCCCTCGCCCTCCCCATGCCAAGGCCCTGGAACGGGCCTCGTGCTGGCTGACCTCCGCGTGGACCTGAGTGTTTCAGCTCCAAGGCGCTGCGGCTGGTCTCCTCCTCTCAGAGACGGGGACGGTCGGGTCTGGAAGAGGTCAGATATCTGGACAGAGGCACGGGTGACCAGGGGAAAGGAGGGCAGAGCTGGGCAGTCTCACCCAAGGTGAGCAGGACTGCGGCACCAGCAGCGTGAGTAGCTGAAATCAACCGGCTCGCGGTTCCTGAGGCCGGAAGTCCGGGGTCAGGCTCTCAGGGGCGCTGGTTCTCCTGAGGCCCCGCTCCTGGGGCTGTGGGTGGTCGGCCTCAGTCCACACTGTGTTCTCCTGTGCATCTGAGTCTCCTTCTCAGTAGGACCCAGTCCTGTTGGACCAGGGTCCCTCTGCACGTCAGTATGACTCAATTACCCCTGCACAGACCTGTCTCCAAGTCAGCCTGCGCTCTGGGGCTGGGTTCCTCGTGTCCTGTGGGGGTCACAGCTCAGCTCTGGACACCAGGGGCCTCCAGGACAACTCAGCAGCTGTGGGTGACGCTGGGACACAGCAGCCCAGACGCCTGCATCCTGTCCCCCATGCCGGGCTCAGCGCGCCGACGCACCTAGGACCTCCTCTCCCACCCGAGCAAGCTCGGCACACAGGTAAAATCACCGAGGGCCAGGAGCCTCGCCCTGCTCCCTAGCCTTATACCCCACCCTCAGCACCCACTCCAGCAGGCGGTACCCTATGTGGGGGTCACGTTCTGAGACACCAGGGCTCTGGCTCCAGGACCTGCCTGTGCAGAGAGGTCGTTTGGCGCCCCCCCCCTCCCCGGGGCACTGGGGTGGACCTGGTCTCCTTTCTGGGCCATCTTGCGGTGTAGGAGGATTTTCTGAACATGACACCCTGGCCCGTTCCCACGTGCCCCGACGCAGTATGTGAGGTCTGAGGGGAGGCCGGACAGAACTCTGGCTTTTCCTCTCCGATGCCTGCTGATCTTTGCGATTCGCACTGTTTCTCAAAGCTGGATTTGGGCAGAATGTCTGCCTGCTGGTCTAGTGAGGAAGGGCAGCGTGCGGGAGGAAGGGGAGGGACCCGCCTCCTCAGGAAAGGCGTGCCTCAGGATCACAGCTGCTCACCTTCAGGGTCTCCCAACTGCCGAGAGCTGGCCTGCGCCTATGTAGCAACTGGGAGCCCTGTTCCTCTGCCTCGCCTGTGGCAAGTCTAAACAGCGTCGTTGGCTGTGTAATTGTCTGGATTGCCGGGCAGTGCTGGTGGAGGCCAGTCTCAGCCTCGTGTCTGTGCCCTGTGGAACCCTCCAACACGACGTTGGAGAAGGAGCCTGGTCACAGACGCCATTGGTTGAGTGTGTGCTGGTGGCCCAACGCAGAGCCCTGACCCCCCCGGGAGCGACCTGCCAGCTCATCACAGATGTCTACACGGCCACCAGCCACACCATCGAAGGAAAGAATATGGCGCCCAGCGGTGTGTGATTTAATCGAAATCCTAACAGAAAAGGAGACCGCTGGAGAGCCCAAGAGGACACACAGCCAGGCACCAGGATGAAGACGCTCCACCGCCAGGCACGGTGTCAGGTGTCAGCCCCTGGGGTGCCCCGCCTCGTGGTTCAGACAGCAGCAGCCAGGACGGCGCACCAACCAGTGAGGCAGAGATATGGCCTCAAGCGTCAGCTCATTCAGACCGCACAGAGGCAGAAGCAGCAGCTTGAACCACCCCTTCCTGAGCTCCACACTGCAAGACTCCCAGCAGAGAAGGCTCCGCACACTCCCCAGGTGTGCTTGGGCAGGACGTGAGAAGGTTCTAGAACCTGCGTCCATTGGTGATGGGCCACAGGGACCCCAAAGTGCCCTGGTGTGCTGTCCTCCAGGCTCCACCCTGTTAGTGATCCAAAGGAAATGCTGGAAATCGCTTCTTGGGTGGGTACTTATGAGAGTCATCTTATACCCACTGACAAGCCACCGTGCTTGGCACAAACCGTCCAGACTTTTATCTGGATAGGCAGGTGCCGTTCCGTCACATTGGCCATGCTGTGAGCTGGTTACGTCACCTCACTCACACGTGACAGTCCTGTGAGTGAGGTGACGTCATCCTGCATCTTGGGAGACAATCTTTACTTCGAAATACCAACTCATTTGCCCAAATATCACTTGGCGGTCGAGTGGCAGGGCTGGGGCTCAGTCCCCATGTTCTGCCACTGGCTGCAGGGTGTGGCCGAGAAGGAGCTTGATCTTCCTGGGCCTCGGTCTCTCCAGCCTGGGGAAGAGGCTCCCATGTAACCCACGTCACAGGTGGCAGGGGCAGAGAGCGCTGGTGTGAAGGCGCAGGGCACGGGGGAGGTTGCCCTGGCCGCAAGCAAGGCGGGCTCCATGGTGGCGCTCTCGAGGAGCTCAGGAAGAGGAGTGCTTGCTCGAGTTTCCTCTCCACGCACGTTCCTGGCCACATAAGACGCATGTCGTAGAACGCCTCAGAGGGAGGCAGCCCGCCAGAGGGCCAGGCGCAGGAGGAAGGGAGGCTGGGAAGTTCCAAGCCTCCCTGGCCTCTAATCGCTCAGACACGCCGCTTCCTAACTAACCCTGCTGGCCCCGCCGCCGCCCCAGTCTCTGTGCTGCATCTGCTCCCAAGGGAGGTGGGTGCCGGGGAACCCCACACAGCAGGAGCCCTCGTCTGCTCCTAAGCCTCTGGCCTCCACTTGAGGCTGGCCCTGGCCTTCCGCCCTCCTGCACCCCGAAAGACGCGGGTGACATCGCCAACCCTGCACCCCAGGGAGCCTGCCTTCCACGACCTCAGTGCCCGAAACCCTGTGCCGTCCTCATTGGCTCCTGTAGCAGCTTGAAAAATGAACAGGAAGAGCGAGTCACAGGAGAGAGAGGTCGGAGGTTTGCCCAGCCAGGCAGGACACCCGCTGGACGGGCTGTTGCCTCGTCCCTACTGCAAACTCACCCGCTACGCTCTGGCCCTTCGGGGACGAGTCCAGGTACCTCTAGGGGAGGCTCAAAATGGACCGAGAGTAAAAGCAAAATGACTTCAGAGTTCTTTTTTTTTTTTTTTTTTTTTTTTTTTGCAGTACTGGGGATGGAACCCAGGGGCATTCTACCTCCGAGCTATACCCCCAGCCCTATTTTTTATTCTTTATTTTGAAACCGAGTCTCACTAAGTTGCGGAGTGCCTCTCTAGGTAGCTGAGGCTGGCCGCGAACCCGGATCCTGCGGTCTCAGCCTCCCAAATGCTGGGATTGCAAGCGTGCGCCACCACGCCCGGCTTTTCAAAGTTCATTTTTAAGGCAAGACCTGATCTGCGCTCCAAGAGGCAGCCAAGGCCCGGTGGTTTTGTGGAGCCACCTGAGCCACCCACGCGGGACACAGGCTGACCATCCCTCGCTTTTACAGTGGCCCCTAGATGTCATCTTTATCCCACAGAGACCGCAGGTTTAGGGAGCTCTGATGAGGAAGTCGAGCTGGCACGGGCCGGGGAAGCCCAGTGCTCTGCCACAGGCCAGGCTGCATGGCCCTTGGCAGAGAAGCCACAGCCCACTCGGGGTCGGCTCCAGCTGAGCCCCACCCGCCCTCCTTAGGCCCTGCATCCTGGCCACCCCGAAGCCGGAAAATGCGAGGCGTGACATTTTCCCCGCTGTCCCCATCCCTCCCGGCCCTCCCGTGCAAAGGTTTCTCAAACAGGAGCGCTCCCCCTTTGCCTGCAGGGCCAGTCCTGAAAATTGGCTGTGTTGAAAATATTTACAGTAAGCCGGGTGTGGTGGCGCACATTTGGGAGGCTGAGACCGGAGGATCCGGGTTCGAGGCCAGCCTCAGTTACCTAGTGAGGCACTCCACAACTTAGTGAGACTCGGTTTCAAAATAAAGAAAAAATAGGGAAATAGGGCTGGGGGTGTAGCTCGGAGGTAGAATGCCCCTGAGTTCAATCCCCAGTACCACAAAAAAAAAAAAAAAAAAAAAAAAAAAAAACAAGAAAATATTTACAGTGAGGCGAGGCAACCCTCTGGAAGACTCCAGAAACAGCCAGAAGCCAGGCTCTGCATTCCAGAGTTCTGTGCAGACCATGACGACAGGCCGCTGCCTCTGAGCAGAGTGAGCCCTGACCTCAAAGCATCTCTGTGGCACCACCCCACCGACCTGGGCTTCTGGAGCCTGATTTGGGGGGCACTGTTCATAGAGTGTGAGGATGTCAGAGCTGACCAATTATTTCTGGTGAATTTTATTTCAATTTCCTGCCAATGCCACTTTGCACTCTGTCAGGAATTAAACTTGTGCGGGGAAGAAACCATGGCGTCTGTGGGATTTGGGCTATGACTCGTGCTATTGCTAAAAGCTGGTGGAGCAGGTGCTGGGGGCGTGGCTCGGTGGTAGAGCTCTTGCCTGGTGTGCACCAGGCGCTGGGTTCCAGCACCCTACATATGTGTGCACGCATGCCACACGCACACGCTAGGATGGGTTGGGAGCCATTATATGTACCTTCAGGACATGCTGCAACATGTGGGCACACATCTCAGCTGCATGTATAAACATGTCGCGTGACATTGTTCATGTTTCCTCGTCTGTTTTCATCTCACTGGAGGAGCCCCGTTATCGTGCCAGGCTTGATGGCCCGCTCCGGTCCGCTAGCGCTGGTCCCAGCAGCCGAGGCTCTCCACGCTCAGTCCATCATAAGACTCGCCATTTGCCAAGGCCCAGAGTCTGTCCTTTAAGAAGTTAAGTAAGCCGGGCATGGTGGCGCACGCTTGTAATCCCAGCATTCGGGAGGCTGAGACCGCAGGATCCGGGTTCTCGGCCAGCCTCAGCTACCTAGTGAGGCACTCTGCAACTTAGTGAGACTCGGTTTCAAATTAAAGAATAAAAAATAGGGCTGGGGGTATAGCTCAGAGGTAGAATGCCCCTGAGTTCAATTCCCAGTACCGCAAAAAAAAAAAAAAAAAAAAGAAGTTAAGTAAAATCTCCAAGAGAAATGAAAAAAAAAAAACCAGCAGAGCCTGCAGCCTTCACTGCCGTGCGCGGCGCCTGGGGACCAGGAGCCCTTCCCTGCACAGGAAGTGGGGTGACACAGTGGAGGCTGGGGAGTGGGCTCTCGGCCTCTGGAAACTTGGCTCCCAAGGGCTCTGGCCAGGTGTCCCTATCTTCCCAGAAGAAGAGACGCAGGACCCATGCGTCCTCCTAGTGACAGTCACCGGCCGATGGCTGAGCTGAGGCGCTGGCTGTCATTCCGGGCCAGCCCCACTGGAGGAGCAGGGAGGCCCGAGAGGACCCCTGTGCGCTATCCCAGTCTCCCCTTCCTGCTGGCTTCCCGTGAGGGTCACGCTTAGAAAGTTCCTGAATCGAGGCAGAGAGGGTCAGACCAGCAGCAGCAGTTATCCCACACCAAAGTCAGGGTGAGTCACGTGTCGAATCTTAGACAAGCCCCAGCGCCATTGCTGCGTCTGGTTTCAACGTCAGTCAAGTCGTTTTGTGTGCTCAGAGACCTTTCTATGTCGCTGAGTCCCGACCTGCTCTTTCCTTCTCTATTCTCTTTATCTGCATTTTCTTTAGATCTGACTCTCCTTTTGAAACTAAACTCCAGTCGTGGCAGGGATTCAGCCACCTATCAACTACAAAACCTTACGTTTTGGATGGCGGCCTGTTGGCTAATATTCACATATTTATTTATTTATTTATTTATTTATTTATTTATTTATTTATTTACTATATGTTGGCAAATATGTCTGTTATTTAGAGGCAAACACTGTCTAAAACGCCACGGAGGAAATAGTCTTGCTTTTGAGCTTTATGTCAGAACCGCAGTGGCGTGTGTAAGTCTGGGGCCGCTTCCCTGCACCCGATTTGTGTGCCGTCTGTCCAAGGAGGGGGGAAAGGAAGAACTCACACTAGAAGGAGCTTTCGGAGACTGCAGTCCTGGCGGGAGCACTGGAGGGGCGCCGCTGCCCATGGACCAGGGCTGTGCCACGTTAACCACCTTTCTCGGCGTTGCTTGCAGATGACCACTCCAGGATCCTGCTGAAGTCTGAAAACAGCCACGGGAACTCGGACTACATCAACGCCAGCCCCATCGTGAGTACCCCCGAGGGGCCGGTCAGCCCAGGCTTTGCTCGGGTCGAGTGATTGTGCTGAATCACAGAGGGTCCCCGGTGCCCTGCCTGGGTGGTAAGCCAGTGACCGCCCTCGGCTTCCCGCGCCCTCCACCAGGCAGGGCTGCTCAGGTGTTGAGTGGACCTGGAGCTCAGGTCGAGCTAAAGGCCAAGTGACCTGTAGGACATGCCCCATGGCCTGACGGTGCCCCCTAGAGCCCAGGACAAGGGAGAATCTGTGCTGGGTGGCACCCGCTTTCCCAGAGCTGCTCACTGCCTCTTTATTAAGGGAGATGCAAAATCAGACCCAAGCCCGCCATGTTTTTAATAGCCAACGACCCTGGGGCAGGCTCAAAGCTGTGAAGTTGGGTCCTTCAGATGTTTTGGGTGGTCAGCTCCTTGTAGTAAAAAGTGGGTGCCTGGCACCGTCCCTCCTGGGCTGTGTTTTGAGGGGGAGTCTGTGTCTGGGGACGGTGGTGATGGGGTGTGAGACCCGCACCCCGGGTGTCCCTGGGGGGCCTCACTAGCCCACACGCCGGCTCTCTCCCGCTGGTGCCTCTCAGACTCTGGGTGCAGCCTGGAGGCTCAGCCTGGTGGGTGTAGACAGCCGGAACGGGAAAAGTCAGAGGAGCCCATTGGGGCAAGCTAAGAAGACGCAAGATTAGAGGGAGGGCTGGGGCGGGGGGTCTGGGCAGGGGCTCAGGCTTCCGCAGAGGTGAGCAGGGCAAGCACAGGTGGGAAGAGAGGGGAGCCAAGCAGAGCCAGGGGTTTTCGAGACCAAGGCTGATGGCGTTGTAAGCTGATGGCAAAGATTAGGATTTGGTGTGGACTGGGGACAGGTGTCTTCCATGGCGTTCCTCACGGAAGCATCAGGAATCTCGCTGAAATTCCAGGTTTGTGCCACCACACACAGGGCAGGGCATCTCTGTAAGGTCACCATGAGTATCCGATGGACAAAGTCCTCAAGACCCCAGCATACCGCAGCCGGCCCTCTTCCTGACTCTGCTAGAGGGCACGGTGAGCACCCTTGGCTTCGAAAAGTGAGTCCGGAGTAGGATCTGCCCTAGGAGCTTCGACTACACTCCAAGCCCAGGCCCCCTCGCTCCTGCGACGCTAAAGGGGCAGCTCACCCCACACGAGTGGACTCGAGAGATCTCTCTGCCCGTTTCAAACATGCCCATCTGGGGCCATCCAGTTCGTCTTCAATAAGGCAATTCAGAGCCTCGAACCAGTGCCTCGTTGGTTGACTGGCCTCCCGTTTCCTGGACAGAAAGAGCACCGTCTCCGGCAAAGGCAGCTTTGCAAGTGCCTGGGTCTGGTCCCTATCCGATGGGCAATACTGATGCCGCTCAAACCTGAAGAGAAAAGAAAGCCGTTTCTTCTGCC
Source organism: Graphiurus murinus (assembly GCA_004027655.1). Lineage (NCBI taxonomy): Eukaryota > Metazoa > Chordata > Mammalia > Rodentia > Gliridae > Graphiurus > Graphiurus murinus. The sequence goes on from PVLC010003701.1 coordinate 18,852, forward strand.
ACTGTCCCTCTTTCCTCGAGTAAACCAAATGACCAGACCAAAGTGAAAAGAAAAGCCGTCATTTCTAGTCCCAAAGATGAGCCCGACGGTCATGTGGGGCGTGACAGGTGTGACTTGCAGATGGCCGGGGGGCTCTGGGCTGAGGTCCAGCCTTGACGCGGCCCACGCTCAGTGCAGGACCATGGGCAGCTTGCAGTCTGCTCTCGGGGTACTGGAGGGGTGAATGCCCGTGCTCCCTGCCGCTCCCCATCTCTCTGCCGTCAGTGCAAACTCAGAGTGCCCTTGCCAGGTCTGGCTGGCCAGGCGCTTGCATCAGAAGGTGACCCCGGGGACAGACATCATTCTGAGTGCCTCTGGTGTTCTTCCTTTCCTTCCTAGCACAATTTCTTTTTTCAAATTTGGATCGTTAAGAATGAACTAGAAGAAGTCTGTGGCGCTTCTTCTCTCTGAAATTACCAGAGACACGATAATGGCCTTCCTAGCAGCCGTGGAATGAAAAAGCTCACAATCACCGCACGGCCGACCCTCGTTGTGCAGAGCAGCGCTGTGATAATTACATCTGTCATATTTGTGCTCGGTCCTCGTTAAATTTCAGGGAAGTCACCCAGGAGTGAATAGCGTGTCGTCTTCGCTTTAAAACCAGAGGTCACAGGAGTGAATGAGGATTCTGTTTGCCCATGCAGAGAGTCTGACACAGAAACCTCCCGCTCCAGGTAAGAACCCGACTCTGCGATCCCCGAGGACGCCAGGCTGAGGGGCGGCACCCACCTGACCAGGGTGCAGGCAGAGCGCACAAGTGTGTGGCTGGAGCAAGCCGGAGATTCCCAGCCACACTGGAAAACGGGGTGCCTCCTTCACGCCACTGTTCAGTAAAGGAGAAACACGGTTCAAGCTTCGGTCCAGATGCATTTAGCTGAGTCGGGACCGAGCTCCTCAGGAAGGGAGAGCAGGCCAGGTGCCCAGGGTCCTAAGGAAGTGGCCAAATACGGGGCCGATTCTTTGGTTCTCAGAAAAGATGTGTAACCAAACGTGGGTGTCGCGTCATGGGATCTGTGCAGTATTTTACTTCCGTAAGTCTCGACTCCTAAGGATAAAGTATGGAAACAACACACTTTCACAGATCAAGCTCTCTGTGGGTGCCAAGACTACAGGTTCCCACAAGAGTCTGCATTGTCTTAGCACCTGGACACGCTGCGTGTCCACTGGGCTGCCGTGTGAAATCCACATTAGTGTCAGGAAAGCAGGAGTGTGCACAACCAGAAATGTGCACACGTCCACTGTGCAAGAGGCCTCGGGGCCAGGACGTGACCCTGAGTCGTCCTCTCCAGCTGGCTGGGTCCTCCGGACACATTGGCAGAGGCTCGGGGAATGGCGGGGCCCTGCGGCTGGCTTCTTCCCGCAGATCAGTTTCTGAAGGTGAAACCAGTCCCTTGCTCTTGTTTAGTGACCATCACCCCAAGCCGACAACCAATCGCTAGCTCATTTTCACAGCTGTTCCTTTAGGAGTACAGAGGACTACACCTTACTTCCGTCCACCTCAGTGTCTTCCTGAGAAGCAGCCCACCGAGGACGACAGGCCCAACCCAAGCAAACAGTCGTGGGGGAAAAAAGGAGAAGGGGAAGAAGGAGGTGCTAATCGTGCTTGGATTCTGCCACCTCTGACCGTCAATTTTCGTGAAGTCACTTGAAATGAGTCCCGTTGGGTTGTCAGGACACTGCTCTCTGAGCATGCGTGTCACCACAGAAGTCCCAGCCACAGGGACTGGGTTCCACACTGACCTTCGAACTCCCGCCTCTCCGCGGCACGGGAAGCCCATGCACGCGCTCGCCCAAGCAGTGTCCCTCCCTCCGAAGCGGTTCAGAGGACACCTGGACGGGTAGGGGCGGGCCTTGACCACCTGACGGCTTGACACTCCACTCAGCACACTTACAGGCTCACCACCAAGATGCACGCATGCGTACACACGGCCGCACATACGTGTACACCTTGCACTCCAGAGGTGACGGGCACGGAGAAGCCATAGTGCCCAATCTCCAGCCTCCCACCATCCCGTGGGACAGACGTGGAGCCCCAGAGGCAGGCGCCGGCTAGCCAGGATCACACAGTTGTGTGTGGGAACATGACATTCATCCAGGTAGTAGATACATTACAGAGAAATGCAGGAGGAGGAGGGGGAGGAAGGAGGGAGGAGGGAGGAGGGAGGAGGGAAGAGGGAGACCTAGACGCAAAGGTCAGAGGCAACAGGGACCCCGGAAGACAGGCAGAGGCTTGTCGGCGGGGTGCCCTGACAGGAGCAAGTAGCACCCCAGAAACTGACCTGATCTCCCCCAAACACACGCGACCTGCCTTTCAAGTCTTGGGTGTGGTAACACCTGTTTAGGTAAACGTTTTCCCGGCTTTCATTACACTAAAGGCTGCACAGTTCTCTTCAGGAAAAGTGAGGCGTCCCTCGGCACCTGTGCCCGCGCCCCCCACTCCGCGGCCTCTGTTGTGCACCTGCTTCCTGGAGCAGCCGCAGGACAGGCGCCTAGGACCAGGGAAGGAGGCACAGGAGCAGGGAGGCCGCCGCCGGCCGCTGTATGTCAGAATCTCCCATCCACAGCCTCTTTCCCGTGTCCCTGGCTTTCTTTGCTTCCGTCTTGGGCACTTGAGCAGGTGATGAGTTTAAGAAAAATTTAAAAACTCAACAATTAAGACATCACAAAACTTGAGGTATTTGGTCCTCCTGAAACCCTTTCCAGATTTCTACTTTTAATCGTGTATTTCTCATTTTGAAAGCAACTAAATTGCTAGTTTGAAGACACTGGTGATTTTTAAATGTGCTGCTGTCTACGTTGCTTTGGGCCAAAAAGCATCCATGAGAAGAAGGTGAGGTCCTTCTTACGAATAATGATTTACAGTGAAGAGCTGGGGGTGGGGGGTGAGGGCTCTGTCAATTGCTCTTACCTCCTCCGAAGGCATTATTTTCAAAAAATCAAAACTCCTTATTCTGCTAGCCATTTTTCTGCTGAAACATTTTAATTGGGGCTTTCAGTGAGAGCATAATTTTACCTGCATTGTGTGTGTGTGTTGTGAATTTCAAAACAAGGTCTGGTTTTAATTACGACTCACTAAATTAGATGCACCGAAAGCTTTTTCCCCACTGCTCGGCTGGCTCTATAGAATATCTTCCGAGGGACTCTGCGCCTGCCGCCTCTTTTGCAGTACACACAATTATGAGGTGTGTCGGGTGCATCCTCCTCTGCTGGCGGCCGTGCAGGTCAGCCGGGGCCTCCTCGCCCGAGGACCCTTGCAGAGTAGCGTTTCCAGGTGGCCCTGGGGTTTCTATGACTGTCCACTTGCATTCACTCAGAACTACGTGTAGTTTAAAAAAAATTCGCATTTTTCGCTCTGTTGAGAAATGTGCTCCATACCGTTATCTTTAAATACAGAGCATTTCAAATCTTCAGTCGACACCAGGGCTTGATTTGAGACTTGAAACGTTCTGTATTTAAAGATAACTGTCATTATAGAGCTGGGAGGGTTCAGGACAGCTCAGCAAGCAGCTTCCTCGCCACAGGCCGGCTCCCCCGAGCGGCGTCTGCAGCTCTCAGAGGCTGCTTTCTAGGGCTCCTTTCAGAAGGGGGGAACGATGGCCAGGTCCTTTGCAGGGTGGCCAGCTCACCTCCCTCTGCAGCTGCTGCCATCTTGGCCACCTCAGCTCCGTCCTCCTGTTCTTTTAAAATCTTTCCCCGTGGAGTCAGTTTTTGAATTGGTGTTCTAATTAAGGTCTTTTAAGCCAAAATTCCTCTATGGGTGCTAGCAGATGCATGTACACAGATCAACTAGCCAGAAGGAGCCCAACTGAACTCTTCTTTGCACTCAGCCCCTCGTCTGCTGGGAAGAGGCAGGACAGAAAGCCAGCCTCCCAGGCCAGTCTGCTCTGCGGCTGGCTGTGTAGTGCCTGCCGGCCCACAGGCCCAGGCCGGGGCTGACCAACCGCACCTAGGCCCCCTCTTCCGGACACACAGGAACAAGGCCCCTCGGGAGACCCACTCACTCAGCAATCGTTGACTGACTCTTCCAGGCCCTGGGCTAGTTTGCGCCTGGGGCCTGGGTGCACAGAGCCTTCTGCTAAGCGCTGAGGCCTGGCCTCTCTGCAGCCCGGCACCCCACTCCGACAGGCAGGCTCACAGCCTGGGGTAGACAGGGGCCCTCCACACCGGGCCAGGGGCTGAGCCATGCAAGATCAGGTTTACAAGGAGAATATCCAGATGGGGTTTTGGGGACTCGGGCACAGGCTGCCAGGCCCAACTGGCGCTCCTGGCGATGGGGGTTCTCCCTGTGCGGGTGAGGGTGTTTGCAGAGCGGCAGGTACCCACCCTGTGCTGACGCTTCCCCTCCTGGGTGGTGTGCTAACTTAACGTCTAATCCTTGTCACATGATCTTGTCTCTACAGATGGACCACGACCCGAGGAGTCCCGCGTATATCGCCACCCAAGGACCCCTTCCCGCCACCGTGGCCGACTTCTGGCAGGTGAATCCTTTTAATTAAGAACTTTTAAAAATATGATCTTAATAAATTGGCCATGAGTAATGTCACGAATTCAGTTAAGCCAATTTAAAACATGTTAACGGATGTTCACCTAATGTTACCGGATTTCAGATTTTGAGTCCTTTAATACTTGCATCATCAATCTCTTCTCAAATCTGAGCAGGAAAAATTCACTTTCAGACTTTAATGCTTTGTAGAGCTTCACTTTTAAGCCACTTTACAATTGCATTTTATAAAACATAGGGGAATGAAATTAATGCACCTTTAAAATGTTATGTTTTATTCAAATGTGCCTCTTCTGTATCGTTTTATTTTTAAGAAGGCTAAAAATGGGGCTCAACATTTGAATTCTTGGGGGATCTGTACAGTATGTCTTAAAGGTCAGGCTGGCCACTTCACTAACCATAATCCTGGACCAACAAGACCGTAGACTTTGGGAGCCAGTGTTAACATGCTCTAATGAGGGTCAAAGTAGGCGTGCAGACAGAGGTCCCCCTCTCATTTCCTTTGCTGTCCCCTCCCCAGTTGTCAACCACGCATGACAGGGCCTGTACGACGGCACCGTGGGCTCTCCCGTGTGGGTGTGTGGCCCCGGTGACGTGGACGGGGGTTGGGGCTGCAGTGTGTCAGCCGGAGGCCGAGCTGCTCTGAGTCCCCGCAGGTGACGTCATCTTCCGCTATAGTGACTCAACAGAAACAGGCCAGCGTCCGGTCACTGACTTCCCTTGCCTTCTTGACTTTTCCCGTCCCCTTTCCCCACTTTCCGGTCCACCCTCTCCTGACTCTACCTAGAGGAAGGGAACGCCCCTCTCTTTCCAGTCTTGGGGACGGTCTGCAGGGGCTTTCTGGAAGAGTCTGAAAGGGTGCGGGGCTTTCTGAGGCTGCTCAGTGTCCTTCTCACCATGGGGACGTTAACGCTCCTCACCACCCCACTTCCGGGGTTTCCGAGAGATGCCTCGACTTACCCACCAGCGGGGACAAGGTTGGGCTCCTGACACGCTGGCCAGGACTTTCACCTGCCCTCTCTGCTCTCCTGGACCTTCAAGCCACTGAAGAAGACAAAACTAAGCTGGATCCAGGAGTTAGGTGTGAAGGCTCTTCTTAATCATGGCCTGCAGCCGTTAACCCTGGCGTGAGGGGGCGTCCAGCACCCCGGGCCCTCCCACCACGGGCGCTCTCATGCCCTCCGAATTTTACCCGTGGAGAGTTATCCAGGCAAGTGAGACGCTGCCGTCAGGGAATCAGCACACGTGGGCCACGTTGTCTTGGGACAACTTCCTGCAGAAGGAAAGTCCCCCTACCTCATGCAAAACAGACTTCTTGACATAGGAGCCCGTCTGTCCCGTCTCTGCTCTTAGACTGAACCTGGGTCCATCCAGTGCCGCCCCGGGCTGCACACGCGCGCCTCGAGCGCCACGCTCGGGAAGAGCTGAGACTACTGCGATCACACGTGGAAGAGGCGTGCCCACAGGCTCCGCCCCACTCAGCTTCAGTCCACCGCAACCGGTTACCCGAGCATGCGCACTTAAGTGTGGCAGTTAGCGCCGAGGGACGGGGTTCATTCACTCCTGCCCGCCTTTGGACCCCGCCCACCATTGGGTGTGGCACGTGACATGCACAGGATCCACCTGGCAGCAGAAGCCGGGCCTCCTGCGGCTGGTTGAACCTCACAACCGCAGTGACTGCTGCATACCCTGACCGCTGCAGCAAAGGGCCTGCCTGCCGCGGGCCGTGAGCCGTGAGCCGTGAGCCGTGCCGGTCAGTGATGCGCCCAAGTTCACGGCTGGAGAAGAGAAAGCTCGACGATCTCCTGCCTGCGTGCCGCAGATAGCCGCAGCAGATGGAGGCAATGCGTTTTATCAGTACGAACAGCTCATGGGTATCTTAGGATTCACCAAGGAGCAGACGTCCCTGAAATGGGAAGAGAGCACCTCTAAATGAAATTACCAGAGAAAAATTGTAAAGCGAGAGGACGTGCAGGATCGTTTGAGACATGCCTCAGTCAGGGGTTATCGGACGACGGCTCTGGGAGACGCAGTGTCCCTCAGAAGGGTAGCAGCTGTTTGGAGAGTTTGTGGTCGAGGCTCAGCCTTTCTGGGACGTCATTGCATGGGTTAGCAAAGCTTCCAAGGAGTTCCATGCTAAAAAAAAAAACACTCCACTCCCCGTCCACACTCCTTCACCAGGATGCCGCTGTCTTCTCACCTCAACACCTCCCTCGGAGGTGTAGCCAGGAGACGCTCAGCACTGGTGCAGTAATAATGGCCAGACGTGAGGGGGGAGGTCAGCTCTTCCCCGAGTGACTGACTGTTCATCCTCTGAACCAGGTGTCTGAGAATAATTGTCCCACACCCCCAATTCAGCATCCTTCAAAACTCAAACCTGAGCGTGTCTTTGCCGCCGCAGAGGACACAGCACTTGTCTCCAACGTCTCAAAGAGGCAGGAATCTTCCACACCCATGGAATGTGCACACCAGGCAAGAAGCACCAGGCTGTGGGCAGTGGGCCTCGTGCTGCGCGGTGCCGCTTGCTGCCTGGACCTGTGGCTTGCACAAACATGGGCCAAGGAGCATGAGACCCGTTATGCAAAATGCCAGTGCGCCCTCCTCATATCCCAGCTCTGGGGCACGAGTTCCCCTAGGAAGGCTGGTGCGCAGTGGAGCCGGTGAAGGAAAGCCGCGTGGAGGCAGTGGCCACAACTGGCCACGGACCCAGCTCCGGAGGCCAGAAGTCCGTCCAGGCTGCGTGACCCGACCAGCCCCGGCCACCGCAGCCTCAGCTGGCGGGCGTGTCGCTCCGGCCTCTGCCCCCCTCCTCATGTGGCCCTCTCCCTGCCACGTCTATCTGTGTCTGCATTTCCCCTGAGGAAGACAGAGGTCACTGGGCCATTGTCCTAACTGCTGGCTATGGTTTACCTTGGCAACATCTACAGAGCCATCGCTCCCAAGTAAGGTCCAGCCACAGGTTCCACCGGATGCAGATTTGGGGCATTGTTCTGTGTAGGACAGTGGCGAGAAGAAAAAAGACGCACACTGAACAGCACACCTGCACCATGGTACCATCGCAACAGGGCAGCCAGCCATCACAGGGATTGAGAGAGGCCAGGAGAGGTGGGCTGAGGAGGAGCTGGGAGCCAACACTGGGGATGACGGGGACAGAGGAGCCAAGGCCACGCTTGGGTCTTTATGCCAATGTGGGCACCAGAGTGCTCCATCCCACAGGATCTAGAATCCTCCAATGCTTCTATGCATGGAATCTAGAATACTTCATCCCAAGATGCACTGAAGGGTTCTATCCCACAGGATCTAGAATCCTCCATCCCAGGAGGCACTAGAATGCTTCTTTGCACAGAATCTAGAATACTTCATCCCAAGACGCACTGAAGGGTTCTGTCCCACAGGATCTAGAATCCTCCTTCCCACGGGGTCTAGAATTCTCCATCCTGTTGGTACTCGCTCTTACTCATGCACTCCCCACCACATTGTAGAGCACAGCAGTGGCTGAGCAGCGGAGCTCCCCAGGCTGTCCCCTCTCCTGCTAGACACAGCCCAGGGACACAGCGTCATCATAGCACTGCTCCCTCGAGGCCAAGTCCAGAATGGGTAAGAAAGGAATGGAGGGCTCGCCAGGGACTCCACAGGCCGGTTCTTGGCTCTAGTAAACTATTCGTTATCTAGTGATGATTAGAATTCTTCCCCTGCATATACTGTATGCATTTTAGGAATTTTGTTTCTAAAGATTTGACTTAGAAAATTTCTAAAAAACAAATATGCAGTTATCCCTTGGAGTCCAGGAAAGGCTGGTTCCAGGACCCCATGCACACCAAACCCGAGGATGCTAAAGTCCCCCATAGAATAAAACGGTGCCGTACTTCATCTGGCTGGGCACACCCTCCTGTATACTTTAAACCATCTCTGGATGACTAGTAACCCGATACTGTGAAAGTGCTGTGTAAACAGTCTGTTATACTGTATCATTTAGGGCACTGTGACCCCCCCCCCAAAGTCTGTACTTCTTTATTACAAACACAATTTTGTGAGGGACTGGGGATTGAACCCAAGGGCATTCTACATCTGAACTATACCCTCAGCCCTTTTTAATACTTATTTTGAAACAGAGTCTCACTAAGTAGATGAGGCTGGCCACAAACCTGCAATCCTCCTGTCTCAACCTCCCAAGTACTGGGATTACAAGCGTGCACCACCACGCCCGGCTTACAATTTTTTTAAAAAAATGTTTTCAGTTATAGTCGGTTGAATCTGCAGGTGCAGAACCCCCAGGTCCGGAGGGCTGGCTCTGTTGTATGAAGGAAGATAAACCTCAAATCAACGCATATATATCCATGGCCTTCTCAGTGGGCCCTGTGTAAGCTAGAGTCAAGGTTCAAAGGTCAGCTTGACTGGCAAGCAGTGTGCTGGCTGGAAATCATACAAACTTCAGAGAACGCACGTGTGATTTGGGGCGGTGGGTCCTTGTGTCGTACATGCATGTCTGAGCTGTGGAAGAACTTTGTGCTTCAAAATCTGCCACCCTGCCGGGGTCTTAGGGACGTCCCCATCCTCGATGCTGGCCAGACCATATCTGGAACACCGTTCAGGTCTGGGACCGTAGCTGGTGACAGTTTAAAACCCAAACTAAAGCAAACGAAGATTTACTGGGAACTTCCAGGACAGTGAGAGCTTTGAAACCACAGAAGGAAGCTCCACATGCAGAAAGGAGAGGAAGAGGAACGACTCGGGGTAACAGAGCAGAAGGTGGGCTTCAGCAGAGGGCGGGGGGACGGGCTCCTCCACCCTGCCGGCCTCGGTCAGCGCAGCCATCGGGGGCACGGCCAGGGCGGCCTCTGGATGGGTGGTGCTGCCCGACCGTCTCCCTGGGACCCCCAGACTCCACCCCTTGGTCTCAAGAGGTGTTCTGTAGTCCAATAGATTTCACATTCGCTTGACCATGTGAGGCCTAACTGTCTGTTCAGGGCTGATCTAACACCCAGCGCCTCTGCATGGTAAGACCCATGAGCATCCGGCTCCTGTTGGTGCTCACCAGCTGTGATGGAGTATCAGGGAAACGGAAGAGAAGTTGAAGGCAGCTGTCCACTGCTTCTGCCCGGTGGTGTGGGTACGTGTAGGTCCTGGGAGCCTTCTCTAGGAAGTGTATTTCAATTTTTTTTATTTTTTATTTTTTTATTTTATTTTATTTTTTGGTGGTACTCGGGGTAGAACCCTGGGGCCTTCTATCTCCGGGCTATCCTCCCAGCCCTATTTTATTTTTCATTTGGAAAGAGTCTCACTGAGTTACTGAGGCTGACTTCAAACCACGATCCTCCTGTCTCAGCCTCCCAAGTACTGGGATTACAGGCATGCGCCACCACGCCCAGCTTGTACTTCGATTTTTGAGGACACTCCACCTGCCCCTGGGGTGACGGCAGCAGATACACACCCACATGAGGTGTTCAGAAGCAGGAGAGGATGGAAAGCTGCCTTGCCCGGCTTTCACCCACGCCGATCCCAGCAAGCACTTCAGGTCCTAATGGCTCTTGCCCTGCAGAGAATGGAGGCCGCCGAGCCTCCCGAGTTCCACCTGTGTGGGGCACCACGAGGGTCACATTCGCACAGCCAGGAAGCAGGAGGGTGGCGCCAGGCCTGGGGAGGGCGGGGACTCCGTGTCTGGTGGGGACAGAGCTTCTGTCGGGGAAGGTAAGAAAGCTCCGGTGCGGTGTTGAAGGCTGCACATAAACAGGCAGCGTATCACGAGCCTGCTTTGTTGGGAGAAGCACGGCTCCAGGAGCCACAACCGGCCCGGGCTGCAGGCACTGAGGGCGTCCAAGTGACTCAGGTGTGTTCTTGGCACACCCGCTCCTAAGAGGGAAGAAGAGCCGCTACCCACGGCTGTCTCTGCAGACAGAAAGGAGAGGGCGAGGGGCCTCATAGAGCAAATGCATCGCGGTGAGCAAGTCATTGCCATGTGCTTATTCTCAGGCTACAAGTGCCAGAGATTACAAAGGTTCCAACAGTGTGGGTCTCTGGGTGCAGAGGTCCCCTCCCAGCAGGAAGTCCCCCAGGCCCCCACCCCAGGCCCTCCAGGAAGGCACAGGACAGCTCCCATGGAGAGAAGTCTCAGCCGGGACTGTGGTGGGCACAGGGTAAGGGTGGCCAGGCAGGCATCAGCTGGCCCTGTCACCACCCCCTCCTACTGACCTGAGCAGCCCTGGGCCAAAGCCTGGCCCTCCGTGCACATTCGAGGGGTGAGCTGCTGGAGCGTGCACTTGTCTCCGTGGGTGTGTCAGGGGGATGCAGAACAGGAGCAGGCGCCAGGGTCTGCAAGACCAGTGCCTCGTGAATGTCTGCAGGGGTGCAGCATCAGGTAGGGCCACATGATGTCCCTGGCACTGGGACGGAGGAGTGTCACAGGCCCGGGAGCTGGGCCAGGACTGGGCAGCCCGGAAGGGTGGTTCCCTGCAGGTGGCTGAGCCCAGAGGACAGCTGGTGCCCCCAACTGCCCGCTCCATCCTACCAACAGCTGAGTCATGAGAGTCAGGACCAATCGCTCTCTGGCCAGCATGCGGCAGTGTGCACCCAGGGAGAGGAGCGGGGGTTCACCCACATCCACACTCAGCCGGCGCCCGATGGGTGTTGGCTTTTCTTGCTGCCGTCAAGATCTCACCCAAACGCCCACCTGCCAGTTTCGATTTGCACTTTCTGAAGGTGTCCTGTGAAGCCCTCGCTGGGGAAAGGCTGGGTTTAGATACAGCTGTGTTGTCTAGCGTCCCTTGACCTCAGTTCTCGCTGTGGGAAGAAGAACCCAAGCAGAGCCACAGAGACCTGGGGAAAGCCTTCCCTCCCAGGGCCCGGCAGAGGCGTGGCAGAAACCAGCATGATCGCAAGGGAATCAAGTGAGCTAAGGCCTCCTGTGCCAGCCGGCTGTGTGGCCCTCAGCCCTCAGCTGCTGCTCCCGGCTCCACCGTGCACTACCCCTGGCCAGGCCGCCTCAGACAACCAGAGGTGACCACAGTAAGCACTGCAGCAGAGCCACCGAGCGCCCTTCCTGTCCTGGTGCAGGCCACAGCAGTCCCTCGCCGCATGATTAAGCATGTCAGATTCCACAGCAAGGGCGTCTGGCCCAAGAGCTGGCTCAGGCCCCCTAGCACCAGGCGCCCTGAAACCTCCAGGGCAGACCCGCACCCTCCTCGGCAGCCGTGAGCTCTGACCCAGCTGTGGGCTCCTGAGCTGCCGGGGCCCCTGACCCATCAGGAATCGGTCGCTCATCTCCTCTGGCTCTGGGCGGCAGGTGACAGGAGGGAGACCCTGGGAGGTACTGGCTCTGAGGGCTGAGGAATGGGGGCAGCCAGGGAGTCCACGCAGGAACAGGCTGGTTGATCCTGAAGCATGGGATTTGATTAACTCAAAGGGAAACACAAGAACTGAAGACCGTTCACAGGAGAAACTTGGTATTTGATTTCCACGGTTTTGATATACTTAACCACATGCCCAAGTTTTCAGGTCCTCTTATTGCAAATGTTTAGTCTTGCTGGATTTCCTATAGATAAATCCACACACACCTTTAAAAATGGAAGAAAACTTTTGTTGGCTTGCCTTATCTGAATTTGGGTTTGTGGGTGTGCCTTCGGACGCCGTGTCCAGGATGACGCTCAGTGGCTGTAGCAATGCAGCGTGACCGGTCCTCTTGGATACACGTGGACATCCAAGTTAGCCTTAGGCGAAAAGACATATCCTGAGCTTCTTTTTTGTTTTTCTGTTTGCTTGTTTGTTTTTGGTTCTTGGTTTTCGGTTTTGTTTTTGAGGTACTGGGGATTAAACCCCAGGGTCATTCTACCCCTGAGCTACACCCCCAGCTCTATTTCATTTTTCTATTTGAAACAGGGCCTCACTAAGTTGCTAAGACTGGCCTTGAACCTGCGATCTATCTTCCCGTCTCAGCCTACCTGGTCCTGGGGTAACAGGGGTGCGCCACCATGCCCGGCTCTGCGTTTATTTCTCAGCTAGTTTCCATGGACCACAGCTGAAAACGCCCCGGGTGCCTCACGTTCCTGGGTGGCATCAGTCCTCTTGTCCTGCTGCTCCCCTCCCCCCCGCGCCCCGCCTTCTCTGGCTTCACATCCAGATTCATAGCAGGTCCTGGTTTTGAAAAGAAAGGGGACAGCCTGACAGCTGCGCTTCTTCCTAAGGTGACAACGCGGTCCGAAACGCGGGCACAGGCTGAAGACATTGCAGGGGACACGCCCCCTGGAGTGGGCAACTTGGGCACATTTCAAACAGCTGGTACGCAGTCCCACGGAGGGGCCCCCGTGGGAGCCCCGTGACATGGCCGTCACACCGCTGCAGACCACAGCAGCTGCTGCGTCTTTCTGGAACTCCGCCACGGGGTCTGGGGAAGTCCAGTCCCTGGCTTAGAGGCTCTCTCCTGTCCAGCCACTGAGGTCCTTGCGGCACTCTCCTGGGCCAGGCACCAGGCGGGTGGTCAGCCTTGCTGCCCGCACTCCGGCGCGGTCCTCTCCTGTTGTCTCTGTGGGCCCCACACTGGTGTATTCGGCGACTGAGATACGTTAGGTGCGTGATGAGGGAGACCCCCACCTGTTGTCTACAGAGCAGCCACGTCCAGAGCCAGTGGTTTAATACCAAGCCCAGGACTCCACCAGGACACAGCCCCTGAAATCTGGGGGGCCAGGGGCCCCGGGTCTCCCCTGTGGAGTGGCCGCACACACTGCTGCACACACTGGACATCTTATCATTGTCATGTGCTGAGCCTTTTTATCACCGGGCTTAGAGCCGCCTCTCTGTTCACCTATGAAGCGAGGCTCACGGCCGAAGCGCCTCACACGTCGGGATCGGGCGAAGCTAGGCTTCCTCTGGAGAAAAGCTGTCTTCCCACAGCGAACCACATGCTTGTTTGAAGACGCCAAAGTGCTTTCCCGTGTGCTGCGGCAGGCCCCGGGAGGGCTCTGGTGCGCCTCTGACAGCATCGCCTGTGAGTTTTCTCCTCTTATGTAAATATTCAAGTGGTCTCTTTTTACTGTACATCATATTGTTTTCATCTCAGCATCAACTGTACCAAGTCGCTCTGCTGGACGCTCTGGAGGATAGAATTCGTACCCAGCGTCTTATCTAGACTTTACGGAGATGATACTTAGGTAGGAGAAAGATGTGAAGACACAGATGAGACCAAGGCCAGGCCAACAGACACACATGCGACCCGTCCCGCCCGCCCTCAGATCACCTGCCGGGGTTGAGGAATGCTGGCTCTGCCCCGGCTTCAGGTTAAAGTCAAAGCAGACTAAAAGAAACACGTACTAGCGCCGTTCCAAGTCTTTTTTTATTCTTTTGTGGTACTTGGAATTGAACCCAGGGGCATTCTACCTCCAAGCTCCACCCCCAGCCATTATCTTGATATGGGATCTCTAAATTGCCAAGGCTGTTCTTGAGCCTTCCATCCTCCTGCCTCAGCCTCCCAAGTACTAGGATTACAAGCGTGCACCACCACACCCAGCTATCGAAGTCCTTTTTTAAGTAGTTAACTAGCAAAGAAAACCAACTACAACCAGGGCAAAGGAGCAGAAGAGATATTTTCCCAAACGAGTCAGATGAACGGGCAACAGGGGCGTGGAAACGCGCTCTACCTCAGCAACCGCTGGGGAGACGCCAACCCCAGCCAGCGAGAGAGCGTGCGGCTGTGGCGGCTGGTGTCAGGAACAGAGCTGCAAGTGTGAGCGCCAGGGCAGAGCAAGGAGCCCTGCACGGGGCGGGGGCGAGGTCATTGTGGAAAACAGCACAGAGGCTCTGGAAACATTAACACCCGCACCGCCCTCCCCTGCAACCCCGGTTCTGGCCTGCACCCACGGTGCAGGCAGGAGGTGAAATCACCATGCTAAAGAGACGGAGCAGCCATTCTCTGCAGCACCACAGGCACCGCTCACCCCAGCAGCCGAGTGAGCCGCGCAGTGCCCAAGGCCCAGGAGCAGGTGAGGGAGGCATGCCCGCGGGAGGCGCTCTCTCCAAATGCAGGACTGCCACGGACGGGCCTGGAGAACGCTGCTGAGCTGAGTGTGAGCAGCCAACAGAGAAGGGCGGGGACCAGCTCCTGGCAACTGAGCGGGAGGGGGGCTACTGGAAGCTGCAGAGGTCGGGGTCGCAGGGCACACTCCCCCCCGGAGCCTCCAACAGACCCTGCCCATCCCATCTCAGCGGCCCCGGGCGTCCTTGGCTTGTGGCAGCGTCGCTCTGGGCCCTGCCTGCCTTCACGTGGCCTTCTGCCTGCGTCTCTGCTCAGCCCATGTGTGCCTCTGTTTGTAAGAACTCCATTGTGCTGGATGAGGGCTCACCTCCTCTACCAGGGCCACGTCTTTTTTTTTTTTTTTTTTTTTTTAATTTTAATCGGTTCATTGTAATCATACATCTTTGTTAGGTACAGGCTGGTAAAGGCATACATGCACACATTTCTCATTTAACCCTTCCCCAATTCCTGCCCCACTCCCTCCTCAGGTTCAGTTTCGTGATTGACTTTGATATGTTTGTGAAAGTATATCGTGTGCATTAGGGTGCCCCCCCATCACCTTCAGTTAAATCAACTTCTTTACTCATCTAAAGTTTCTCCTTCTTCATCTGGAGTCCCTATTATGCAGGACCATGTCTTAACTCATTCCGTCAGCAAAGATCCTGTTCCATGCTGGGCATGGTGGCACTGCCCTGTAATCCCAGCCCCTCAGGAGGCTGAGGCAGGAGGATCACGAGTTTGAGGCCAGTTTGATTACAACTTAGCAAGACCCTGTCCCATGTACAAGGCCTTGAGTTCCGTCTCCAATACCACACACACACACACACACACACACACACACACACACACACAGATCCCATTTCCAAATAAGGCCCCAGGGATGTGACTTCAGCATAACTTTGGGTGAAGCCACGGTCCACCCGCATCAAAGAACAATGTGAAGTTTTAACCGCCTTAGTTAGCTCGGCTGAATCCAGTAACAGCTGAAGTATGCATCTCACGTCAGACGGCCTGAGCTTCTTAACTTTAACCTCTCCACTCACTTGCTCCTGAGTGACCACAAAGAAGACCCCGAGCCGGGCACCCAGCTGTGGTCTTCAGGAGTTCCGCCACTCCCTTCTCTACCGCTGCACGCACACACGCAGAGCAACAGCATTCCGAGCGGCCTGCGCCTTCAGGAGGATTCCGAGGATAGCCGCTGGGCCTCGCCCTCTTCCCCACAGTGAGTGCCAGGGATCCACGCTTGGGGTCGCACACTCAACGCCTGTTTTCAATCCACGTGGACGGTTTCATTTTGATCTGGGCATGGAGGCATCCCTCTGCCACCTAGGACAAGCTCCCCAAGTTACTCTGCCTGTGGAAGGAGTCAAGCGGAACTGGACCACCACGGTGCACCCAAGCACAGGTCACCACCCTGCCTGTGGCCAAGATTCTCCAACCTCCAGCCAAATGCCAGGCACGCCGTAGGTGCTCAATTAGTGCAGCAGATAACGGAGGAGGAGACCATAAACCAGTGCACTCTGATACCTAACCAAATAGAAAGTGCTAGAAATTGCCATTTCTGGAATTCGGCGGCCAACATAGGTCTTGAATTTCATTAATTGCCCATTCCAAAGTACCTGCACCAAGACTCAGGAGGCACCCTGGGCCGTTGCTTTATCCCACGAGAAATAGTTTGAGGTTTCTCAAAGATCTGGCATTTTCCTGGTGTAGGGCAGGACCCTGCATTTTACCTATCAACAAAGCCAAGCCAAAGACGAAGAAACAGTGAACCATGGAAAAGGGTGCCGAATGGCCCAGAGTTCTTAGGGTTCTCCGTCCTCCCATCAAAGTCCACATTCACTGTGTCAACGTGCTCGAGGCAGAGCTGGGCCAGCATGGTGGGTGGAGGCAGGAGCAGGTGGCCGGAGACCCGGGTTTTCCTCCTAGGTTGATGCTGACCGCTGTAGTATCAGTGCCCCGCTGGGCTGCCCGTCTATCTGATTTAGTCAATTCCCTCTCTGCCTTTATACACGGTGACCTAAAAAGAAACATTATCCCCCAGGGTACCTTGGGGGTTGTTTGTTTAAATTAGGTTTCATTTGGACTTAATCTTTTTTTTTTTTTTCTCTGATACTGGGGATTGAACTCAGGGGCATTCTACCTCCGAGCTACACCCCCAGCCCTATTTTTTATTCTTTATTTTGAAACAGGGTCTCACTAAGTTGCAGAGGGCCTCACTAGGCCGCTGGCTGCGACTGGACTTAATCTTGACGGAATCCTCAGAGAGCCGGGGGCCCCCTGGAAGGCCGAGCCGGGTGTGTGAGCCAATGCGCGCGGCCGGGGCGCCGGGAGGGCCCGGCTTAAGGATGGACTCCGTAATGTCACACTTGGGTGGCGCCGGCGGAGTGCGGATGATTAGTTTATGGTCGAGATCATTGTGTTTTTATTACACTCATAAAATCTGTGTTTCTCCTCATTTTCGTAATGGCTTCAGCGAGCCCCTCTACTTTCTGAAGGCACATTAAACCGCCGTGTGTTGGGAACGCCACCGTGGCGGAGCGGTCTGAACACTTACAGTAAGGAGCATGCCTTGAATTCTCACTGTGTCCAACTGGCAGGAAGGCAGAAGGAAGCGCGCGGGGTCGAGCGGAACTCTCACCTGTGCATGTTTTTGTAAATATTTCAGGAGGTCTCATCAGATTCTAGTATAAGTGATACACAGCAAGGTGCCTTAAGTATCGACATAAACTATCTCTCCCCTGGGAAGATAAATCAGTATTAAAAGAGGAGAATTGCGCCGGGCGTGGTGGTGCACGCTTGTAATCCCAGCATTCGGGAGGCTGAGACCGGAGGATCCGGGTTCGCGGCTAGCCTCAGCGACCTAGTGAGGCACTCCGCAACTTAGCGAGACCTGGTTTCAAAATAAAGAATAAAAAATAGGGCTGGGGGTGTAGCTCGGAGGTAGAATGCCTCTGAGTTCAATCCCCAGTACTGCAAAAAAAAAATAAAAAAAAAAAAGGAGAATTGCGTGCACATGTCTGATTTTTTAATGTAATTTGATGGGGGGTTTTAATAATGGGAACTATGAGAAAGTATCTCACAGGTAAGACGTGTGGGTTTTTAAATAACAGGATCTTCATTGGGTTTTTACATCTGTACTTTAAAGAAATGGAGGCTCTCTTGGATTACCAAATTTGCATCCAAACGCAAAGTTGCTTTATAAATATATCTGAAGTTGGTGGAAGTCCTCACAGGAAAGCAGTCCACTTCGCTCTGTAATAGAATGTGCTAACAAAGGTCTGCAAAGGCCCCTCGGTGCTCAGGAAGAGGCAGGGGTTAGTAACTACGCCACGCAGTTAAGCAGCCCGAAGCGTAAGTGGTGTTTGCAAGGAGGGTGAGTTGAAGGGCTTCTGGGCTGTCACTTCTGCACATCAAACATGCATTTGTACTTTTCTTGGGTCTTGGAGCCGTTTATGCGTGGCTACGATGAAAGTTAGTTTTGGGT
The DNA here is from genome assembly GCA_004027655.1 of Graphiurus murinus. Taxonomy (NCBI): domain Eukaryota; kingdom Metazoa; phylum Chordata; class Mammalia; order Rodentia; family Gliridae; genus Graphiurus; species Graphiurus murinus. Next base: position 36,879 of record PVLC010003701.1, read on the forward strand.
TTGCTTTAATTTGAAGAGTATTGCAATATTTTGGTATAAGTTCTGAATATGCTTTGAAAAGACCTTTCAGAGCCTGCTTCGGGGGGGATGGCGGCTTCACGAAGCAGCATGTTTCTCTAGTCCTACAAAGTAATGACAACCAGCGAAAAATAAGCGCGGCGACTGATTTCGGCTCGCGTGGTGTGGAGAAGCGGGCGTTTTCACACGGCGGCGTCAGCCTGCCGTCTGTTTTGTGTTGCACTGTAGAAAATTTCCTTTGCAGATTGAAAGTTAGGAAGCCAAACAGCCGAGCTTAGAAGTGAGGAGGCGTTAAGTGGCACGGAAAGAACTTGCTGGGATTTTTTTGTTTTGTTTTTTAATATTTCGTGGGAACATGCAGAACGGGGAGCCAGGTGCTCGGAGATGAGAGGCGATGCACAGGTGTCTGACAAGAACAAAGTAAACTTCCAGCGAGTGGGACAAGGCTGTCTCTCACGAGCGCGGTAATCGCGCGCCTCAGCTGTGTGGTGACGGGACAGTCACGCTGTGGCCCGGCCTCCTTTGTCCGCAGATGGTGTGGGAGAGCGGCTGTGCCGTCATAGTCATGCTGACACCCCTCACGGAGAACGGCGTCCGGCAGTGCCACCACTACTGGCCCAACGAGGGCTCCAACCTCTACCACGTCTACGAGGTACGTGCAAGCACCGCCGAGGTGGCGCCCCACGTGCCCGCTGTCCCGGGCCTCCCTGGCTGCTCGGCGAGGTCACCAGCAGTGGCCAGCCCTCCTCTGGGGGCTGAGACAGCATCTCTGTCCTCAGAGGGGGCAGGTGCCACGAAGCCAGGAGACCCCGACACTTCACACAGCTGCGTGGTGGGGAGCTGGACTCTGGGGTACACATGCATGTTCCATTTTTATTTTTTTGTTGGTACTAGGGATTGAACTCAGGGGCATTCTACCTCCGAGCTATACCCCTAACCCTATTTTTTATTCTTTATTTTGAAACTGAGTCTCACTAAGTTGCGGAGGGCCTCACTAGGTAGCTGAGGCTGGCTGCGAACCCGGATCCTCCGGTCTCAGCCTCCCGAATGCTGGGATTACAAGAGTGCGTCACCACGCCCAGCTCATGTTCCATTTTTAAAATAGTATAAATCCACATGATGGCAGAATAAAGGGACACACTGGGCTCACACAGTGGTCCCGGCTCCGCGTCGCAGGTCTCTGAGCAGGGTCCCTTTGCACAGCAATGCTGCCACCATTCTAACGGCTGAAAAGTTTCCCTGCTGAGGCCGTGGGGTCTCCCCACCACTCTGTCAGGGGTTCTGTGTCTGTAGCTTTTGACCTCTTCACTGGATGATAGCCTGCTGGCTGGCGGGTCTCTCTCCCTGGATTTTCTGCCCACACCCAGAACGAGCTAAAGAAGCATGGGCATTTAAACAAGCACCAGAATGCACTCGTTGGTTCTGCCTTTAAGTTAGTCGGAATGCCAGAGGCGCACAGTAGGGGTGCAGGGGAGGCTCCCCAGGGGCACAGCTGTGGCCAGGAAGTCACTGCCCACAGACCGCAAAGGTCAGGGTGCGCCATCTTTGATGAAGCCTCCAATGCAGAGCTAGGAATGAACCACAGTTGTGCTGGTATGTTTGCTTAAGAGCCTGCTTTACCTCTTGTTTGTTTTTAAATAGGTTTATGACTTAGAAATACAATAAGCAAAAACTAGAATAGTTTAGAGAATCCTTTGACTCTCAAGCGCACGCACATGCACACACACACACACACACACACACACACACACACACACACACACAGAGCTGTCTCTTGTATGAGTTGTTTTAACTGGGAGCAGGAGGGGCCCCTTGGCCAGGCCCGGCGTCTGAGCTGAGACGGCTGTCCTTCTGTTGTCTTCTGCCAAAGTGGTACCTCAGACCCACGACGCTTTGCCCGTCCCTGTCCCGCCCAGGTCAATCTGGTCTCGGAGCACATTTGGTGCGAGGACTTCCTGGTGAGGAGCTTTTACCTGAAGAACCTGCAGACCAGCGAGACGCGCACGGTGACCCAGTTCCACTTCCTGAGCTGGTATGACCAGGGAGTCCCCTCCTCCACGCGGGCGCTGCTGGATTTCCGCAGGTAAAGAGAGTGTGAGGTCAGCAGAAGGGGAGGTGCCACCAGCTGAGGGAGCACCTTCTGTGTCACCGCTGGGGGAGGGGGAGGGCCCGGGCCAGCCTCTCCAGCCCTTGTCCAGTTGCAGCGGTGTTGAAATGTGGGGGGCGCGGCATCTTAGAACCTCAGCAGTGTGGCTGTTGTTTTTGATAAGGCTGTTCCACCAACCAAGAGTCCCGACATTTGTATTTCTCGGGATACTGGCGAGCAAAGCCATGTTCTTAGTCTGGCTCCTCGTCTGGTTACCTGGGAGATCCACTAAGGGTCAGGCCAGAGTCTAAGATGGATAACCTCACATGAAAGCCAGATCTAGTTAACACATGGCTATATATGTTTTTAGTGTGAGTTTGAAACCGACAGTTTTTTTAAAAATTGATTTTGGTTCCTAGCACTAGCCAGCCAATCAGCCAATAGGCTTGTTTTAACTTGTATTTACTGAACTGTTGAAATAAATGTTAGGTGTTAGAAAAGAAAAAGAAAAGCATAGGACAAAGCTTTGGCCGCACACCACACGGGGCTGCACCAGGAGGTCGGCGTCGGCCGCTAACGGTGGTGAGGGGTAACCACTTCCAAAGAACAGGAAATCGCCCAGCAGCAGCAGCCCCAGTCCTAGGTTTACAGAGGCCCTTCCGCTTGCCTGGTGAGAGTCCACCCTCTAAGGAAACACCCAGAGGAGGCGGCAGAGACCAGGAGCCACCTGAGCTCCACCCAGCGCGGCTCAGCATAGTAAAGCGATGTGTGTTAATCCCCCGAGTCTCAGCCGTGCACCCGGGAGGCTGGAAAGCAAGAATGGCACAGCCATGGGGCAGGCTCATCTCTCCGTTTCTTGAATTTGTATGTTACAGATTCCTGAGCTTATTATGAAATTATTTCCTTTGCCTTCTAGTCTACTTAAAAAAAAAAAAAAAAAAAAAAAAAAAGACTGTTTAATCATTCTTTAGGTCAGATAGCATATAAAAGGCCTCGAGGCAAGATCTTAGTATCACATCTGACTCCCGCCCCAGGATGCAGAGGTGGACCCAGACCCCCAGCACATCATAAAACAGCTGCTACACACAATTCCTGCCCGCCCTAATTTCCCGGCCACTTAGGCATGGCTTCTCAATGCAAATTTGTTTCTAAAGATATGCCAAAAAAAAAAAAAAAGGCATTACTGGCAAAATGGATGTAGCTTCAAAGATGGCCATCCATCCTTACACCCCCGTCTTTGAGCTCATCCGCCTGTTTGTACATATATGCATATGGGCGCATTTCTATATCCATATATGGAACGGAACACATCCATACCCAACCCCCAGGGTTTATAAACTAGCAGGACACACACGAGGTGGCGGCCGGTGTCTCCATCCCTGAAAAACAGAGGGGCCTGAGGAGGCAGGACCCAAGAAAGTGGCTGATAAATTCAAAGGAAAGCCGACTCCCAGGCCCGGCCTTGACAGTCTCACCAGGGCAGACAGCTCTTCTTCCTGCCGTGTTGGGAAGGAAGGACCAGCAGTACATCCCGGGCCCGTCCCTCACCTGCCAGGACACCTGGCACAAGCACTAGGTCCTCTTAGACGCCCATAGGTGACTTTCCTCGGGGAAGCGGCCACTGTGAAGGCACCAGGTTGGGCCCACGGCTCCTCTGGGTGAACAATAGGCAGGGCTTCCCACTCTGGCCCGGTGTGTGCGCCAGGCACCCAAGATGTGTAATTAAATGTTTCTGGAGCCTAGAGGGAACACATTTACACTTTAAAGAGAAGCTGCAAAGAGATAATTAGCATCCCATGTGAGGGCTTCGCTTTTACAACCTCTCTCTCTCTCCTCCCCCTCTCTCCCTCTCTCTCTCTCTCTCCCTCTGACACTTCTCGCTGCACCATGCCACTCACTGACGCTGCTCCCTATAGAGCGGACAGACCCTTACTTTGCCAGCTCATCAGCGGTGGCCGGTGTCATTTTTGTGACGTTGCAGCTAGTAATATGAGCCCAGTTGCATAGTCACAAAAGTGATCATTGGAAACTGTGCCTGCTGCAGGGACATGTGGGGTCCCCGAACCCCCCACGGCCTGACCTTTGCTTGCTGTCGGTTTGCATGGCGGTTCCTTCTCACTCAGTGACCCAAGGGTTGGTTTGTATCGCTAACCGTTCCTTCTCGGTGAATGCCTCCTGCCGAAGTGTACGTAACGCCGATTTTCTTCTCAGCGTCGGAGCCTCTCGCTAACCGATGACTTGTCTGATTCCCCCCTTCCCCGTCCTCGAGAATAACCTGCAGTCTCCGTCTTAGGCACACCGATGAACGCCGGGCTCGGCACGAGACTGTCTGGCTTCCCTGTTTGTGATGTTTTCATGTCATGATAATCCAAGTGCATGTAAATAAAGTTTGAACCACACCACGGCAGCGTGTCCCCCACCGCGCGTCTCCCCGATTGCTCCTGGTCATCTGTCAATGCGTCTAGCGTGGGACAGGGGCCAGCGTGGATCTTACACTTGCCAAGAGACTTTGCAAAGGCCTGCAGAGGCAGCCGGTCACAGCCCACTGGAGGAGAGCCCCCCGGAGGAAATGATAATCAAATGAAGACGGGGCCCCAGGGGAGCAGCCGTAGCCACAGTAGCCCAGACTCAACTCACTCTTCACCAAGGTCTCCTGCCAAGAGAGAACAGGAATGCATTGGGCAGAGGGAGCTGAGCGGCTGTAGGTAGCTCTGGGCCGCTGATGGTCACGCCTTCCTAAGCCAGCACAGTCAGAAAAGGGCCGCTGGTGGTTGGGTTGATAGCTTTAGGTTGCCTATCTTCGTACTTGGTCCCATCGAGAAAAAGTGAGCAAAACTGTTGATTGACCAGTGTACCAACACACAGACGCTGAGGGTAGTCCCAAACACAGACCGGTGCTGTGTGGAACATAACAGGAAGTCCTCCGGAGGTGTGACACTCAGGCTGTCCACATGAGCAGGACCCAACCACAGAAATTTCTGTGTGAAGGAGAAAGGGCTTTGAAAGGAGACACCACACTCGGGCCGGACAGTCGATCCTGCTTGATTCCACACAGACACACGCGCACACGCACGCACGCACGCACGCACGCACAGGAACCCAGGGCCTCCTGCCTGCAAGCAGGCACTCTACCACCGAGCTGCACCCCAGCCCCGCCCGCAGTCCTTCCCGTCACTGAGGTACCTTCCTGGGGCCAAACACGGTCAGAGCTGGTGCTCTGGGCGCCTCCAGCCCCGAGTTGAGTCGGAGATGGAGACGTTAGCAGTAGGGACCGGTGGATCTACATTCCAGCCCAGCGAGCACTTGTAAGGCGCCTTGTTCAGCACGCGAGTGGTGTTGAGTTTAGCGAGTTCGTTTTCACTTTCTCCACCTCCCCAGGCTGGCTGTCCCAGGGTGCACCAAAAGCCATGAAGGCCTCTGCAGAAGTGGCCGCCTGGCCTCAAGGCCGCCGCCTTGCTTTACCCCGTGCCCAGCACACGCCTTTCAAGGCCTCTCTGGGTGGCCCAGGCTCTAAGAAGCCCCGCACTCACACGGACTATAGAACAGCCAAGATCAAGTGCTGGGCTGGGGCTTTGAAGGTGACCTTTCTGTAGGTGGGCCCATCTTATCCGGCTCTGCCGCCTGCCCCTGCAACTCCCGACACGCTGTCCAGGTTGGGGGTTCAGACTCCCGTCAGAAGTGAAGTCCTTCATTCTGTTACGTCCACAGAGGAAGTAGGAAAAGGAGAGGGAGCCCCCTCTGCTATGGGGGCTGCCGGGTACCGAAGCGTCTATTCCGTGCAGGTCCCGGCACTCTCCCTACCTCCGCTCTGGTCCCCTGGGACGCTCCCAGCACCCAGCACGCAGGCCTTTGCAAAGAAGCGTGGTTTCCTCATCTCTGGTTCAAGAGAAAAGCATTTTTTCTATACTGTCATTTTCTTTTTTTTATAATTTGAGTCTTCGTAGATTGTATGGGTTCACACAGCACACTCCCTCCATATTTTTTCCCTTCCAAACTGAGATCCTATCTTTAATTTTCTTTATTGAGAAATATTTTACTGAGAACTGGGATGTACTTTGTAAACATGTTTTATTGTTTCACTGAATTAAAAAAAAAAAAACTTGAGGCTCATATCACAAATTTTAAATTGGCCCTCTGATTTGGATAGGGGTTGGTTAACAAAATATTATATTCCCATTGTTAATTTTTATGGCTTCTGACCTAAAATCTGCACGGCGGAGCTGTTTTTAAACCTACTCCAGTTTATAAAAATGGAAACACCTGCCTTGGACTCGGGTGAAGCCTTGCCATAATTTTGAGATCCTCACCCAAAACTGACAGGTGAGCCAGGAGCTCAGGATGCCATTTTTAGACAACACAACAATATTATATTCCGATATGATGTGTAGGCGGTGAGAAAGTTGAGCACAAGTTGCAGAGCCCAAAAACTTCAGTGAAGCCTCCAGACAGTCCTGTCACAGAGGTCAGATCACAGGAGGACAGAGGAGGGAGGGGGTGGCGGCTGCCTGAGGGTACCTGTGGGGGCCGCCGGCGGAACCGGAACCGGAACCGGAGCTGGAGCTCACACCTGCGAAGGACGAAGAGCACTGGGAAAGTGCAAGGGGTGTTTTTAAAGCTCTGTTTAATCAGTTAATATCAAAAAGAAAAATTTCTGAAATTGGATGTATAACTTTTTATTTTCTTTGTCCGAACAGGCTTATCGAGAATGATTTCAGGGACACGGGACTTTTGGCTTTGGCTTGTAGTTATTTTGGGTAGCCCAGAGTCTTAGTACATCACTATAATCTCTATATCTCTTTTTATTTCAGAAAAGTAAACAAGTGCTACAGGGGCCGTTCTTGTCCAATAATTGTTCACTGCAGGCAAGTACAACTTTTAACGTGGATTGAGACGCTTTTGCTATTTCAGAAAATAACCAATACCATTAATATAGGAGGTAGATTTTCTTTTCTTTCTTTCTTTCTTTCTTTTTTTTTTTTTTTTTTTGTAATACTGGGGGTTGAACCCAGGGATATTCTACCTCTGAGTGAGCTACCGCCCCCCCAGCCCTCTTTTAATTTTCATTTGGAAATAGGGTCTCACTAAGTTCCAGAAGGCCATGCACCACCACACCCAGCTAGGAGCTAGTGTGTTTATCAGAGTTTGGACCACTGTGTGTACGGCAGTGACACCCAGGTGCCAACTGTGTCCTCGAGAGAGGCCCAGCCACCTCCAGAGACTGCGAGTCAGGCCCTTTGGGCAAAATTCCAGTGACTCCTCTCCGTAAGATGTCAGTAAGAGCAGATCCTGATGGATCTGTTTCTCCTGGACTCTGTACTCAACTCTGTTTGTTGAAAAACTCATGCCTCATTTTTCTAGAAGCTGTCCCATAGAACATTCCTTTCTGCCTTTGACTCCAAAGATCAGGCACCGGCCCGGCCCGTTGAATCAGGAAGCCTGTGTGGGTGTGCGCCCCTATGAGAGGGGCAGGTAGACCCTGGCTTCCTGTCCTCCGCCGTTGAATGGAACCTCTTTTACCGACGAGCGCACCGAGCTGCAGTGCGCTGGAGATGTTTGTGGTATTTCTCAAAATGCTCCCTTGAGGGGCAGTCGCCTGCAGCCAATGGGGACCACACAGTGAAGGTGTGCGTGGCGGCAGGTAAGGGACCTGCCTCTCCACCCCAGCCCTCCCCGAAGCTCACTGGATGGGTGAAGAGGGGGAGACACCACCACGCTGGACGGCGAGCCAAGCGTCGGCCTGCAGGCAACCCCGACTTCCGACTCCGGGGCTCACTCGCAGCGCACCAGCCAGAACCAGAGCAAAACCGTTTGTCAGCAGGAATCCCAGTACTTGGAGGCTGAGACAGGAGGATCCCAGGTTGAAAGCCAGCTTTGGCAACTTATCGAGACCCTGTTTCAAAATAAAAAAATTTTTGAAGGGCAAGGGGCGTGGCTTGGAAGCAGCATGCCCCTGGATTAAATCTGAGTTGCACCTGACCCCTCCAAAAAAAAAAAAAAAGAAGAAGGTCGATTGTCAGCTGGCCACCACACTGTCTTTGAAGCCTTGAAATGGAAACGTTTATTTTTCCCTTAAAGTCACCGTTGATTTCGCTAGGAGTCTAAACGCACGGCCCCCTCCCCTTCCCAGCTGGCCCTGGATGTGCGAAGGACCCTGATTAAAGGCAGGACCCAGAGTGCGGCTTGGTGACAGCATCCAGTGGGAAGAAGTGTCCTCGAGTCCTTGTGTGAGAGGAGAGGGGAAGAGGCCAGGGCTGCTTTCCTCCTAGAAAAGGGTTCTTCTTTTCTTTTCTTTTTCCCCACTTCTATTGTTAAGACGTAATTCACAACGTTTCTACGACTCTAGCCCAGATGGTAAACGCTGCAGTCGTAGCTGGCGGGTGAGGAAGAGATGGAATGAGGGCTCTTCCTAGACAGTGGTGGAGTCACGCTGCCAGGCCTGAGCGGGGCGGGGGTCCTCCTCGGAGTACCCCAGAAGCAGACACGGCCACTCGGCTCTTTTTTCATAAAATCTACCACATCTTTGGCCAGAGGGTGGGGGAGAGAGAAAGAAACAAATGTAAGGAGAACAGGGCTCACCCGGAGCTCCGGGGGCCTGGGCCTGCCGGCCTCCTCCCTGGGCTCCCCCACCAGCTCCCGCTCGCCCCATTCTCTGGCTTCTCCTCCTCAGTCCTCTCTCTTCCCAGCCTCTGCCTGTCTCCCCAGTCCCCCTCCTGTCTTTCTCCTTCCCCTCTCCTCTCCTCCTCCTCCTTTCTCCCTTTCTCTCTCTCTCTCCTCCCTCCTCTCTCCTCCCTCCTCCCTCCTCCCTCCTCCCCTCCCTCCTCCCCTCCTCCCCCTCCTCTCCAGCCCCACTTGGACATGAAGGAGGTGCGCGCTGCTAGCTTTGCTGTGAGCGGGTCGCTGTGGGCACCCCATTTCATTCTCTCTTCTTCTGTTGACAGTGACGGCGCGGGCCGGAGCGGAACCTACGTCCTGATTGACATGGTTCTCAATAAGATGGCCAAAGGTGAGACTGCGCCTGGATGCTTTGTGGAGCCTCAGAGCTGGGATGGCGTTGCTATGGCAACGCAGGGCGTACTGCTCACAGGAGGCCTTGGAGAAAATTAGCCGGTTGTTGTCCCTTTCCTGAATCGCATTAAGGCTGTTTGCAGCAAGCGCATTTATTTCTGAGGCCGGCGCTTTGTTATCAGCCTGACCGGGCTGAGCGCACAGGGGATCTCTGGTCAGAGTCGGCCGGCGTCAGAGAGGAGGGTGCAATCTTGGATCTTTAATACCTTGGTGGTCAGAGGTGCATTTCCCTGGTGTGAGAGCTGTGTCCCCAGAACGTGATCCAGGTGTCCTAGGGTCACCTACTGACCTCTGGTGGCAGTGTCATCCAATGTCAGCCGAAGGAGCTGGGGTTGTGTTTGTGCTTTGTTTTGTGTGCAGGGCTGGGAAGGGAGCCCAGGGCCTCTCTCGTGCTGGGCAGTCTCTCCGCCGCGGTTTCTTAGCCCCTCTTCATCTCAATGACTCTCCAGTCACCTTCTCCTCTGAGAGGTGAGCACTGTCCACTGGGAGGACCCTGGATGGCACAGGGCCAGGGCAGCAGGTGCGGTACCTGCTGCGGTCGTGGGCCAGCCCTGTCGACCGGCCATGAGTCTTTCTGTGTTCAGCCCCCATGCGGCTGAGTTTCCAGAAAGAGGTGGGCTGGCCTGGCATTGGCACACATGGTCCCAGGAACTGGCGCTGCAAGGGCTCTCAAGAGTAGAGACCAGCTGGGCGTGGTGGCACACGCTTGTAATCCCAGCATTTGGGAGGCTGAGACCGGAGGATCCAGGTTCGAGGCCAGCCTCAGCTACCTAGTGAGGCACTCTGCAACTTAGTGAGACTCGGTTTCAAAATAAAGAATAAAAATATAGGGCTGGGGGTATAGCTCGGAGGTAGAATGCCCCTGAGTTCAATCCCCAGTACCCAAAAAAAAAAAGAGTAGAGACCAGAGAGTGGGCCCCCACCAGTGAGTGCGGGAGAGGGGTTCCTGGGACTCCGGGAAGCAGGGGTGCCACGGAGTCACCCTGGGCAGGCGCCTGGCTCCCTCCCCCCGGCACTCCTGGCCGCCACGAAAAGACCTCCCTCTCCTTGTGCCCAATCTCTAGTTTCCTGTGGATCCCAGGAGACATGGATGCAAGGGGCACAAGGCAGTCTCTTTCCCAGCTGTGAACAGTCATTCTGTCTGAATGCACACACACACACACACACACACACACACACACACACACACCAAGAGACTAGCACCTTCCAGAACACGCCCTCCTTCCTCCTTCACCCGGCAATGGGAGCGGATCGTGATGGTAGAAATGAGTTTCTGTGTGTTTCACACAAATGCCAGCAGTACTGCAATACACATTTCTTCGCTCTATTTTCTTCTGGCAAAAAAAAAGAGAAGACAGAGACCAGTTGCCTTTAGCCCAGGGATATAGAAGTGCAGAGAGAAAGCTCACGGAGGGCCCGGAGGGCCCAGGGCACAGGGGTGAATTATCAGAGGTTCTGCAGCCGAGGACTCAAGGGCTGGGCCCACCTCCCCCTCCCCGGTCTCCAGCTGTCCTCCGCAGGCCACTAGGGAGAGGGCAGAATTGGTTTCTGCACCACCACATGGCAGTTTAAGCACCTAAACTAGGTTAGTGTTGGAGATGTGCACAGAAACCAAAACAAAGGGCAAATGCTCCAATATCGCCCTTAATCATATTTTTCATTTTTATGTTTTTGGTTTTTTTGCGGTACTGGGGATTGAACTCAGAGGCATTCTACCTCCAAGCTATACCCCCAGCCCTATTTTGTATTCTTTATTTTGAAACCGAGTCTCACTAAGTTGTGGAGTGCCTCACTAGGTAACTGAGGCTGACCGAGAACCTGGATCCTCCGGTCTCAGCCTCCCGAATGCTGGGATTACACGTGTGTGCCACCACGCCCGGCTCATATTTTTCATTTTTAAAATGTAACACAATCCTAACTTTTTTGGTTAAAAGTTCTTTTTTTTTTTTTTTTTTTTTCATGAGACCTGCAGCAACTTAGCAAGATCCTATTGCAAACTTTAAAGTAGGTGCGGGGGCGTAGTCAGAGGTAGAATGCCCTGGGTTCAGTCCCTAGTTCCCGCTTCCCTCATCCATTGATGCTGCCGTGTCTCATTAAATGGCTATTAAAAATGGACGGTTATTGGAGCTCAGAGCCATCAACAGGATTTATAGTTCTTCCCTTATCCCCCCGCTTTGCTTCCCTTCCCTTCTCTCCCAAGAACATATTTTCCTTCTATTACACCAAAATACCTCGAGAACAATAGAGATCGTTTTTACCTAAATGTTTCTTTTATCATGGCTGTGTTTGTAAACAATGCGAGGTAATAAACCACTGGTAATAAACCGTTCCATTATTCCAAATGGAAAAGCAGGCCCCGAGCAGGTACTTGGGGTGCCAGCCTGAGTCGCCTGGATGAGGGTGGACGGGGCGCCCACAGGCCACCTCCCTGAGAGGCTGGGAGGGAGGTGTGTCGGCCGCAGGGGGAGGGAGGGCTTGCTATTGTCCGAGGGCCCCGGCCGCCATTTGTGGGCTCTGCTGCAGCATGTAATGTCAAATTCCATTTTAAGCGTGGGCTCAGTCTCCAACAATGTGAATCCAGCCAAGTGGAACCGGCCAAAGGGGGCAGGCTCCTGAGATGGGTCGCCCTCTTTCTGCGCCTGACCTGCTCCCCTTCCCCGGTGGGGGGACGGACGTGAAATGCCTTGACCTGGGCCCCGGGGTCTCCGGAGAGATCAAAGGGCAGGCGGCCCCTGGCAGGCTGAGGTGGGCCTTTCCCAGGCCGCCACCCTGAGAGGCCGCCGGGGTTTTGTCCTGTGCGGCCAGGGCCCTCTTTGTCTTCCTTGAGAAGCTGGAGGCCCTGGCTGCGGACCCAGCGCTCATCAAATGATCAAAGGCCCAAAGCCCTGGACATGAAGCCTTTCTTCCCATTTCCCTTTCTTAAAAGGAATGAATTGCGAGAGGACCAAAGAATGCCTTTCCAAAGCTTTCCTGAGTGCGCAGCACTGCAGCGTGGCTGTGTCCTCCCCTCCGCCCTGGGCCGGGCTTGCTCTTCTGCATCCAGCTGCAAAGGCCCCGGCACGCAGCCTTTCAGGGATTAAGGCCTCCGGGCCTGGTGTGAGGGAGGCCTGGGAGAATACACTCGAGCAATTCAAGTGCTTTCTCCCTGTCTTGTTTATTAGCCACTGGACAATGCCGCACTTTGAAATCAAAGTAAATCGGCCCCTGGGCTGCCGAGGAGGCTGTGGCGGGAATGCAAGGCGCGAAACACTTTCGCACATTATTTCTGGTGCAGCGAACGTGCCGCTAACTCTCGAGCAATGTGTCGCATCCGAATGAGTTTCCAGGCAGTGTGTTCCCAGCGCACTGCGGGGCCGCCTCTCCCCGCAGACGCTGCGTGCTCTGCAGCCGGTTCCGTCCCAGGTTCACACTTCCTAGCTTTTTATTTGCCTGTAACATCTCTTTCCCCAGGTGTTTTTCCGTTTCATCACAATTTTTTAAAGGCATGGGGAGCATCAGGCAAAGGGCGGAGCTTTGCTGGCCAAGCGTGGTGGGGCGCACGCCTCTAATCCCAGTGCTTGGGAGGGAGGCTGAGACAGGAGAATCACAGGTTCGAGGCCAGCCTCAGCAACTTAGCAAAGCCATACTCAGCAACTTAGCAAGACCCTGTCTCAAATATATATATGGGTGGGAGTGTAACTCAGAGGTAGAATGTTCCTGGGTTCAATTCCCTGTACCCTACACACACACACACACACACAGTTCCACTGCTGGGTGGCCCTTAGCAGGGTCCAGGGTCTCAGAACTTCTGTGCAGGACACACAATGTTCCAAGCCCTGGTGTGGTCGCCATAGAACTCCACACTGTGCAGATGGGGCCGGCCTCCCGGGTGCTGCAACTGGGATGGCCGCAGAGTGGGGACCGGGGAGCCCCTGGCCTTTGTTCGGCGGGGACTGAGAGCGGGAAGTTTGTTCTCCAGTGCGAATCTCTGCCCCCTGCAACCCAGTGTGCTGGGAGTCACTCAACTCACTGGCTCGTGCTAGCTGAGACGCTTCCCTACATAGTGTGGCCGTGAGTGGACGCCGGTCCCCTGTTTCCTGTCCCCAGCACCAGGCCCTCCTCCTCAGCAGCGCGGCCTGTCCTCTGCTTTGGGGTGCGCGCTGCTCACATGGCGAGCCCCCGTCCTGTGAGGGGTCGTGCCATCTCTGTGCTGCACCGTCTCTGTGGACTTGACCACGCAGCGCCTGGTGTGCAGGGAGCCGTGTGCCGACCGGTCTCTCGGGCACACGAGCGCCAGGACCTCGGGGCACCCGGATCCCACTCTGCCTCAGGGTGGCTCCTTCTGTGCCTGAGCTTGGGCTCATTTTGCTTATCTACTGAGCGGCATTTGCACTGCCTCTGACCTTGGGCTATAGTCAGCAGTGCTGCTGTGAAGCGGGTGTGCAGACACCGGTTCGAATCCCACATTGAATTCTTTGAGGTGCACGCCTGGGAGGGGCCTGCCAGCCTGTGTGGCAGCTCTACCTTTACCAGTCAGGAACGGCCACACGGTTCTCCACCATGGCTGCACTGTTTCATACCACAACCCCAAAGCCTCTCTCACCACACCTTCGCCAACGCTTGTTACTTCCTTTTATTTTTTACTTTTTTACTTTTTTTTTTTTTTTGAAGTGGTGTCTCACCGCGGCTTGGGTTTGCTTTTCCCTAACAACTAGTGCGGTAAACGCCTTCTCGTGGGCTTAGTGGCCTTTCCTGGCCATCTCTGGAGAAAGGTTGTTCAAGCGCTTGGCCCGTTGTTTTGAGCGGGGCTGTCTGTTTCATAATCGCGGCTTAGGAATGCTTCTACTCTATGCGAGTCCCTTATCAGATACGTGATTTGCCAGTATCCCCTCCTCTCCCTCTCTCCATGGTGTCCTCCATGGCACAGAAGTTTCTAGTAATGCTCAGTTTGTCATTCTCCAGGATTTTCCTTAGAAATCTTGAGCGTTCCCCATTCAGAGGCCACGGGCCAGGCACCCTGGGCCTGGGGGGCCCACAAGTGCAGTCGCCAAGGAACTGCCTGCCCCTTACACTCAACGCCCTCCTCCCAGACCAGGACGGATGTCCCCAGGGGGAGCCTTGTCCCTTTCCTGGCCATAGAAAGTCCTCGTATACAGCACCCTGGTCAGTCGGCAGTGGTAGCTGGCACAAAGTGTTAAGCAGGATTCTGAGGCCATTATCAAGAAAGAGCGCTCCGGGGGTCAGGGTGCTCCTGTGGAGAGGCAGGGCTGGGGACGCCTTTATCACCTCAATTAGTAACCACCTCATCAGCTTCTGTGGGACGGAGTCAGGGCGGCTTGTACAATTCTCTGTTCTCTGGGAGTAGTAAAGGATGGAGACTAAAATAACAGTACAAAGCCGGGCGTGGTGGCGCACGCCTGTCATCACAGTACTCGGGAGGCTGAGACAGGAGGCTGAGCTGCAGGTTCGAGGACAGCCTCAACAAGTAGTGAGACTCTCGTTGACCTAGCGAGACCCTGTTTCAGAATAAAACTAAAATGGTGCTGGGGAGCAGCTCAGAGGTAGAACACCCCTGGGTTCAATCCAGGGTCCAGTACCGCTAAATTAATAATAATAGTAACACATATGTATAAATCCTACATTTCCTTTAACTGGTGTTTTTATAAGGATTTGAAAGCACCTCAGTTTTTCCAAATGACTTAAAATTTGTTCAAAGGAAAAAATGATGCCAAGTTTGTCTTGGTTCTGATATACTTGATTTGTCTCCTTTGATCTCACCAAAGTGTTGCAAAAAGGAGATTATAACTTATTTGGATCAGAAAAAAAAAGCTTCCTGCTTATAGTTTTCATAAGTCTTTAGGATAATTCAGAAAAGTATAAATTAAACACTGCTTAGCACAGAAGGCCCAGCACAGTGTGTGTGTGTGTGTGTGTGTGTGTGTGATGTGGGTGTGAGGTATGGGGGTGTGGACCCGTGGGTGTGAGAGGGCCATCGTATGTATGTGATGAGTGTGAGGTATGGGGCATGGGTCCGTGCATGTGAGGGGGTAGGTGTTGTGTGCATGTGTGCACACACGTGTATGACGTGTGTGATGGGGCGTGGGCATGTGCATGTGATGGTGGGTGTTGTGCATGCATGTGTATGGTATGTGCAGTGTGAGGTATGGGTGCATGCGTGTGATGAGGTGGGGATTGTGTGAGGTAAGGGGTTTGGGGGCATGCATGTGATAAAGCAGGGTGTTGTGCATGTGTGCATGCGTGTGTAAGATGTAGGGTGTGAGGTATGGGTGTGTGAGGGTATGCATGTGATGGGGTGGATATTGTGTGTGTGTGCAGGCGTGTATATACTGTGAGTGTGTGATATGGGGCATGGGCATGTGTGTGTGATATGGTGGGTGTTGTGCATGCATGTGTAAGATGTAGGGTGTGAGGTATGGGTATGGGTGTGTGCATGTGATGGGGTGGGTGTTGTGTGTGTGCACAGGCGTGTGTATGCTGTGCGTGTGTGATAGGGGCGTGGGCATGTGTGTGTGTGTGATGAGGTGGGTGTTGTGCATGCGTGTATAAGATGTGAGGTGTGCGGTACAGGGGTGTGGGTGTGTGCATGTGATGGAGTGGGTGTTGTGTGTGTATGCACAGGCGTGTGTATGGTGTGAGTGTGTGATGCAGGGTGGGTGTGGTGTGTGTACATGGGTGTGCCAGCCTGCAGGCAGGATGCACGAGGCCCAGCGGTGGTGGAGGAGGACGTGCTCTAACTGTGGGCACCCAGGCCATCCCTGACTGTCACCTTGAGCCACGTCCGATCAGAAAGCGAGGGGACCCTCTGTGATAGCTACCACCACCCTCCTGCTGGGCCAACTCTGCTGACCTTGAGGGCTGGCAGGACAAGGCGACCTTGACCTTCATGGTCCAGCCTTTCTTTCGGAGCATCCCCAGACTGAGCACAGGAAGCCTCTGCCTACCTCCTGGAACGGGAAAGCCATTCTACTTTGTTTCTTCCAGGATCATAGTCATCACCTCTAATCCTGTAGAGTGTGTGGTTAGGAAGAACAATCTCTTAGTTCTTTCAGAAGGTAGAATTGAGAAAACTGACTCCTACAAGATGAAGGCCTGTCTTGGACATTGATATATATTGTCCTTTTTACTTGCAAGAAAAAAGAATGCATTGTATTCCTGCAGTTGGCAGAACCTTCTGGGTATAAAATCTAATGAAACTCATCTGTGCTTATTGAGCCATTTCTCCTGAGCCTCGCCAGGATGGCCTCCAGATGAGATGCAGCCCCATCTACTCCCCCCTTTTACCTCCTCCCTGGAAGCTGCTGGAAGCAGGGTGTCCAAGCCCTGAGACCACACCCACTCCATTCCCCTGGAAGGAGGGGCTTGTGGCCCCACCCACTGTGCTCCCTGGAAGCTGGGCTGTGGCCCTGCCCATTGTTCCCTGGAAGAAGGGGCTGTGGTCCTGCCCACTCCACTCCCTGGAAGGAGGAGCCTGTGGCCCCACTCACTCTGCTCTGGAAGGAGGGCCTATAACCCCGCCCACTCCTTTCCCTGGAAGGAGGGGCCTGTGGCCCCATCCACTCTGCTCCCTGGAAGGGGGGACCGGGGCCTTTAGCCTGGCAACAAAAGGAAGCACCTCAGCCTCACTCAGCCAGTACCAAGCACCTAGAGAAATCAAAGCAAACCTTATAAAGGACACGAGGGACATATTTGTTTGGTTTTCTTAACTTCAAATTGATCCTTTCATTGTAAAAAATAGCTTTAATACTTCACCACTAATGTTATTTTAATGTTTATTGCTTAATGGGTGATTTTTTTTTGTCTAAAGCTAAAACAACCTTCGTTGTCTTAAAAATGTATTTAACCAACGTGTGAACTCATCCGCGACAGACCCTTGTGAATTGGGAGGGAAGGGAGAGCGGTTCACTTCCACTGAGCCGTGTGCCGCAGGGCACCGGCGGCCTCTGAGACAGCAGGACACGCAGGCCCTACCGCAGTCCCGTGAAAGGTGACCCTTCCTGGGCACCAGGGCGAAAAGGAAGCAGTCCCGGCCCGGGGAGGGCTCTGACGGGCTCCACACGCCCCAGCGCTCCATGCAACTGCATCCCTGGAGCGTCCACCTAAGTTAAACTTGTCGGTTCCCAAAGGCGTGGCTGCAGGGACACTCAGCATGACCCAGTGGTGGCACTCTCGGGTGGCAATGCCTGGGCCTCCTGTGGGCCCCACTGTGCCCCGGTGATTATCACCCCTGCCTTCCCTCACGGGGCTTTTTTGCCCGTGTTAAAGTTCCTGGACTGTTTGCGTGCTTTTCCCGTGAGCATCCCAGCCCGGGCTCCGTCCCCTGGCCGGCACCGTCAGCTGCGCCTGCATGGTGTTGAAAGTGGGTTTCCAAGAGAGGATTCTGTTGTGGTGCACCTGCGGGGGCTCTGGAGCGCAGGCCGTGAGCCAGCCCTGCACCCTCAGTGCAGCAAGGAGGACGGTGTGCATGCCACACGCCTACCAACCAGTGGCACTCTGCAAACGCCACTCTGCCCCGGGGGAGGGGGGGGGGGGCGGGGGCACGCGGCCACGTGCTCGCTCAGGAGGCCGGGAGCCCAGGGATTCCGCCTGCGAGTTCCATCAAAGCCGGGCTCCATGCACACTTCAAATAACTAATTATTATTAATTCTAGCATGCAAGAGACATTAGCCATCCACAGCAGACAATTGATTTTGCTTAATAAATCCATTACTTACCTAATTTTAGTGCTCTACACTTTTTTCGGCTTTGGTTTCATTTCCTCCACTGTTGAGTCTTGGTCTCAGGCTGAGGAGGGTTCTGCAGCGTCCTCCCTGTCTTCTTTCATATTTCAACCTTGTCTGGGATGACTGCAGGGGGCTTGCTCCTCCCCTTTCCTCTCTGGAAAACAACAGTCCAAAAGGGGTCGGTAAGTAATAAAATAAGGAGATTTTAGCCATCGCATTTCACCAAAAGCTCGCACTGTGTCTCTGGGAGACAGAAGACGCCCACCCCAGTTCACGGCACAGGCGGCCCTCCAGAATCCAATGGCCATCAAAAGCGCTTGGGGTTTTTAAGCCCGTGTCCCTGATGAATCCTTCAAAGTTACACATTGGAAGGACTGAGATTTACCCTGTCAATTGAATCACCATTTGTGGCACCCCCGATTCTCCTGAACTTTGTGGTCAGAAGGCTGAGTGGTCCCTGCAGAAGCTGAGCCCTGTCCTGCACCTGGACACCAGCCTAGGGTCGCACCGAGCAACACAGCTTTTGTCCTGAAGAGTGGTACTCCTGGGCTTGCCCCGTCGCCTCCTGAGACCTCTCAAGCCCATCTCTGGGGTAGCAGGATGGAGGCTGAGCCCCACACCCACCCCAGCACAGCAGCCAGACCTCGGCTCAGAGCCCACACCTCCTCTGCGTGGCCTGGTGCGATTTGAGATCTGATCACAACTCAGCCTTTCCACACTTTCTCTTTTTTTTCCGGTACTGGGGATTGAACTCAGGGGCATTCTACCTCCCAGTCACACCCCCAGCCCTATTTTTTTATTCTTTATTTTGAAACAGAGTCTCACTAAGTTGCAGAGTGCCTCACTAAGTAGCTGAGGCTGGCCTCGAACCCGGATCCTCCGGTCTCAGCCTCCCGAATGCTGGGATTACAAGCGTGCGCCACCACGCCCGGCTAGGAGTTAACATCTTGAACAAGGTCCTACAGAAATTCCAGGTTTAGGAGACATGAGCAGAAGCTAAATAACGGGGGCTGGCTTGCCCAGGAAAGGCAGGGCCTCTCCTGCCTCAGCGGGACAAGCTGTGGCTGCCCGGGCTGTGCTCTCATTCAACTCCTCTTTTCCTCGGTCGCCGTCCCTCAGTCTCCACAGCGCCTCCTCCTTTCCACACTCTTTCTATGTGTATGTGCGGCACTGGGGATAGAACTCAGGGGCAGTCTCCAAGATATACCCCCAGTCCTATTTTTTATTCTTTATTTCAAAACAGGGTCTCACTAAGTTGTGGAGGGCCTCACTAAGTAGCTGAGGCTGGCCACGAACCTGGATCCTCCCGTCTCAGCCTCCCGCATGCTGGGATTACAAGTGTCCACCACCACGCCCGGCTCAGCCTTTCTACTTTTTTTTTTTTTTTTTTTTTTTTTTTTTTTTTGCGGTACTGGGGATTGAACTCAGGGGCGTTCTACCGCCGAGCTATACCCCCCCAGCCCTATTTTTTATTCTTTATTTTGAAACCAAGTCTCAGTAAGTTGCGGAGTGCCTCACTAGGTAGCTGAGGCTGGCCGCGAACCCGGATCCTCCGGTCTCAGCCTCCCAAATGCTGGGATTACAAGCGTGCGCCACCATGCCCGGCTTCTCAGCCTTTTCACTTTTAACTGGCCCTTTTGGGGTTAGAAAAGTTTCTAAAAGGCCAAGTGGACATATTCTTAATACTCAAGAGTGGTCCCAATAAATTTTGTTTATTGGACCCAGTCCGATCCCAGTAGAATGTAGCTAACACCAGACTTGACCTAGTGGTCAGTACAGCAACCAGGAGGCCCCGAGACCAACAGAACTGGGTGGTGTTTTCTGTATTGGAGTTTCTGCTGTGGCTCATACCTTGCCACATGGTCCAGCGTGACTACTCGCCAGTGTTAGCATCATGATGCCCGCAAGGAGTCGTGAAGCCCTGCGCTGCACTGACCCTGCTCACGTCCCCTGGTTTCCCCTAGACAGCGATGAACGTTGCCGGCTACTTTACAGAAAGCTGTCCCTGCTCAGTGAGAGGGAATTGGCAGAATGCTCTCATGGTACGAAAAGGTATTCTTCGTAATTTTAATGGTATTTGTAGGAAGCTACAGCGCTTAGTTATGAACTTAGTTTTTACACATGATAATTAAACAGCAAACGAATTGCCATTCTTCCAGATTTCTGAAAAGCCCTGAAGCAAGGTGGTGTGGCAGCCATGCAGCCAGCCTCTGAGTTACCCAACCTGCGCTCCAAGCTCACGTGGAGCCCTTGCCTGCGGCGGGTGCTGAGAGACGGGTAGTGTGAACCGCCTCTGTTCACGTCATTTGGAGTAGGGCAGTGGGTGGTGTGAACTCCCTCTGCTCTTGTCATTCACACTGGGGAGATAGGCAGGGTAAACTGCCTCCGCTGGTGCCATTTGCCCGGGGGAGACCAGCAGTGTGAACTTCCTCCACCCATCACTCACGCTGGGGGGACAGGCAGGGCAAGTTCTCTCTGCTCATGTCGGTGTGTTGAGGAGATGAGTGGTGTGAACTGGCTCCACTCAATGTTATTTGTGCTGGAGGGATAGGTACTGTGAACTGGCTGCACTCATGTCACCTGTGCTGGGGAGATGGGTAGGATGACTTGTCTCTGCTCGTGTTACTTCTGTGAGACCTGGGCAGTGTGAACTGGCTGCACTCATGTCACCTGTGCTGGGGAGATGGGTAGGATGACTTGTCTCTGCTCGTATTACTTCTGAGACCTGAGCAGTGTGAACTGGCTGCACTCATGTCACCTGTGCTGGGGAGAAAGGTGTTGTGAACTGACTCTGCTCAGCGTTATTTGTGCTAGGAGGACGGATGGTGTGAACTGCTTCCACTCATGTCATTTATGCTAGAGAGACGGTGTGAATTGCTCCACTCAGCATCATTCTGTGGACAGGTGTGGCATTGTTTACACTTTAATGAACTGCAGCCAATGCACAGTGTGTGTAGAAGCTGTGGCTGCAACCCAGCTGTCCTGTCGTGGCTGCTGTGCTGAGGTCCAATGAGACTGGCTGAAGAGAGAAGCCCCAGACCTGGATCTCCCGGAGCAGCCGCTCCTGCGGCCTTGCGCTGTACACGGGGCCCATGCGTTCTCGAGGCAAGCTTGTTAGGAGAAGAGCCACTTTCTTTGCATAGTTGTTACTATCGCTCTGTTGTGTGGGCACCAACTGCCAGTGTTCCTGTGGGAAGATGAGGCAGAGTCCCAGGCAAGGGGCCTCCTCCCCATCTACCCACTTAACAGACTTATCTCTTTGTTTCAGGCTATTTTAAATTCATGGATTCCCTTTAAAGTGAGACTGTATTTACCGCGCTTTTGTTAACGTGTGTGTGTGTGTGTGTGTGTGTGTGCGCGCGCGTGCAGATTGAACCCAGGAATGCTCTACCATTGAGGGACATTCCCAGCCCCTCTTATTTATTGTGAGACAAGGTCTCGCTGAGTTATTGTCTGCTGGCCTCACACCTACAATCCTTGTGTCTCAGCGGCGCACCTGTGTGGGGCCGGCGTGGTGGCTCTGACCCCTTTCAGGGCCTGCGCCTCCTGGGTCCGTGGTGTTCTGCATGCGCCCTGTCTCCCCTCTAAGCCAAGGCAAAACCCAGAGGCTGGGGTCCTATCTTGCTCATTATCTGTTTACCAAAGGGCCTAGCGAAACGGGAAAGCCAGAATGTGAGTGAATGAATGATGAGGTTAAATTCTGAACTCGAATGGCCGTCACATGCAGGCGGCTCCACCCAGCCAGCCTCAGGACAAGTAGCGCCGTGGGCCGCCCACCTGTGAGCTGCGGGCGTTTTACCTTGTCTTCAGGTTTGGCGCCCTTGATCTTGGGAGCCAGGGAGCTCCGCAGCCCAAAGGCAATACTGCAGCATAAGAGCTCAGTCCCACCTGTCTTCTCTTTTTAATAGAAAATAATCCTGTGAAATCCAAATTAAAGCACAGACACTCTTCCTCTGACTTAAAACATTCTCTAAGATGCCACCAAAAAGCCCAGCTGAGCTCTAGCTGGCTTGCCGTTGGTAAGTACCTACGCAGGCATCTTATGACAATCCTCCAGCCCCGCTTTCTGGAATTAATGCTAATGAAAGGCGCCCTGGCCTGGTTTTTCTATATGAGGCTGGGGCTGCAGCTGCTGCCAGCTTGCTGAGGAATGAGTGTAATCAGTTTCAATTGGCCTCTTTGCCCAAAGGGAGGCCGAGAGCCGGAGATTGACAGATGCGGCCCGGATTATCCTGCGTGCTGGACTCAGCCCAATTTGTGGTTTGTTGCAGGTGCTAAGGAAATTGATATCGCGGCGACCCTGGAGCACTTGCGGGACCAGAGACCCGGCATGGTCCAGACAAAGGTACTGTCGGCCCGTCCTCGGAGGCGTAGATTAAAGGGATCTCTCTCTCGGTGGCGGCGTTCCTGCGCCAAGAGAGGGAGTAACACCTGATTCAGCATACACACACGCAGCCCCACGCCGTCGCTCTGCTCCGAGCGAGCACGGTCCACACCAGTCCTGGGCAGGCAAAGGCACGCCGGGCCCTTCCTAAGAGGTCTGTTTGTCATTCTTGTAGCCATGCACCCGTTTGCTCTCGGCATGGACAGATGCAGTCCAATCCCAGGTGTCTGCAACTCAGTTCGTTGGACGTCTCCCTTTACCAGGCATGGGGGCGGGTGGCAGAACACCGCACGTTTATAACAAGAAGTAAAGGCACACCCTGCAGCCCTTCTGGGGGGGGGGGGGTCCTGAGCTCACGGATGGTGCCACCGCCTCCTCCACCTCCTGCATCTTCTGCCATGGCTGTGCTGGGCGAGGTCAGCAGGAGAGAGACCATCACAAAGTCCCCAGGTGTACGGGATCCTCGAGTGCTAAAACTAGCCCAGACTCATCAAAAAGGCCCAGGTGGACACAAAGGAATAAGAGAAAAAGTGTTCCGTTAGCCGTGGATTAGCCAGAGCTAGGAGCGAGGTTACTCTCCCGTTCCCTGGCCCTCCAGAGCCCTCTGTGTCCACCAAGAAAGGCTCCATAGACGGGCTTACGTCACAAAATGCAGGTGTGCCTCCTCCGTCCATTCCTCACACCGACTGCCCCAGGTACCCCATGAAGGATGCAAAATTCCTTCCCTAACTTAAGAGGATTTTGACTTATAAAAATCCTAGTGGGGCTGGGGGTGTAGCTCAATGGTGGAGTGCTCGCTTGGCATGCACAAGACCTTGGGGTCATTTGACCTCCAGCATTGCAAAAAATAGATAAATAAGTCTTCCTGCAGGACAGGCCACCCTGTGAGGTCAGCTGGCCAGAGCACCCTGGGGTTGGGCCACGGTCGCTGGCTGGTCCTGGACGTGTGATTGTCCCCACATGCAGTGCATACTGCCAATTGTCCAGAGGCCAGAATGAGTTAAAGGACTCAAGGGCAGCGTTGGAGCTGACGCGACACAGGCACCCCAAGCCCAGGCAGAGGCCACAGCCTCGAGGGACTCAGCAGGGCCAGCTCTGACGGGAAGATCGCTCCTTAAAATGTCTTCACAGAGACAGGCGTGGTGGCGCACGCTCGCAATCCCAGTACTTGGGAGGCTGAGACAGGAGGATCGCAGGTTCGTGGCCAGCCTCAGCTACTTAAGTGAGGCCTTCCGCAACTTAGTGAAGCCCTGTTTCAAAATAAAGAATAAAAATAGGGCTGCGGGTGTAGCTCAGAGTTAGAATGCCCCTGGATTCAACATCCGACACCAAAAAAAAAAAAAAATGCCTTCACGGACCCATTAGGTCGGTCCTACATTGTCAAAGTCATCCGGGTTCTGAGGCAAAATGAACTTAATCAATCCTCTGTTGTAGAAACAAAACTGTACTAAAGGGAACTGGAAGAAACCTCTTAAAGAGTCTGAGAACTCCACACTAGTGGAGGTCTTTCCCGGTGGAGATTACGGGGTCCGAGTCCCCACACACACACACACCCCATCTGCTGCACTCCGGCCACAGGTGCTGACCCCGGGCCAGGCTGTGGTCCCAGCCCCCGCAGGGGAACATAGTATGCTGGAGTGCCTGGTGCCTCTGCTCCTTGACTTCCCTTTGCCCCTGTGACCTGCAGCACCATTCCTACACTCTTAGTGATTACTGCAAAAGTACTTTGTAAATGATAGCATGCATCACGTTTTCCTAGTGTTTTTAATTTTTAAATTATTTTAAGATTTGCAAAAGAAATTGCAGGAATAATACAGATAACTCCCAGTATCCTTTACCCGGCTTCCCCAAATGTTAACACTTCACGTAACTACATTGCAGTTTTCAAAGCCAAAAGGTCAGAGCTGGGCATGGTGGTGCACTCTTGTAATCCCGGTGCTTGGGAGGCTGAGACAGGAGGATTGCAGGTTCCTGGCCAGCCTCAGCAACTTAGTGAGGCCCTTGACAGCTTAGGTAGAACTTGTTTTCAAAATAAGTGAATAAAATAGGCTAAGGATGCAGCTCAGAGGTAGGACCCCTGCCCCTTCTGGGTTCAATCCCCAGCACACACACACACACACACACACACACACACACACACACACACACACACCAGTCTCAGGGTCCCCAGCACTGAGGTCAGAAGGCACCCTAGTTCTCTGCAGAGAACTAGCAATTGCTCGCCCTCTATAACTAGCACCGTGTGGGAGAGACCTGAGGCCCTGTGCACACCTGCTACCTGCTCCTGACGCCACACACTGTGGATGGGAGGCCATCAAGACCAAGGAGCTGAGGCCGACAGCGGCTCCCTGGGAGGGTCCGACCCTGCTGACCCACCGCTGCCTGGCCCTGGACCCTGGGCTGTCCAGGTCAGAGACCCCCAGCTGTGGGTGATTCACAGCAGAGGAGGCCAGGCCTGCTGGGGACTCTCGTGCCCAGAGCGAAGGCGACTCCTGGCTGGCTCTCGCCAAAGCAGCCGAGCTTCGCCGCCCGCTTCGTGGGTAACCCGGGGGATCCTCGCCAGGTCTTCTGTCTGGCTGAGTGCACCTCTCCAGCTTCTCCCCACCAGATGTCAGGTCCACACCAAGTCACTGGAGAGACGTGCGCCCCTGACAGGGAAGGTGACCTGGCCCACTCCAAGGAGAACGCCCCTTGGCCCTCGGCGTCCGTTTCCTGCCTGCCGACGCCAGCCATTCAGAGCAGTCCTGGAGCTCAGAGAGCCACTGAACCCCACTGAGGGGTCGCCTCGGGTACTGCTTCCTGGGGACCCTCTGCAGGGATGGACCCTCTTCCTTCTCGGGCTGGACCTCCCACGCTTGCCTTGAAGTGTCTGCATTGTCAGGCCTGGAATCCCAGGGTGCTTGGAGACAGTAAACACTCAGAAGCCGCCACTCCGCCTTGGTTCACGGCTGCTGGCCAAGCGTTACCCTGGGGGCTAAAGGTCGCCCTGAAGCTCAGCCTCACAAGAAGGAAAACCGCTCGGGCTAAGCAGTGCTGGGCTCCGCACGCTCCTCACGCCAACGCGTCTGCTCACGGGCACACGTTCAGGTAGGAGCAGTGGACAGTGCTGAGCCCGGTGACGTGGACCAGGTCGGGGTGGCGCCTCCCAACAGGGACGTCTTGCCTCAGGGTGGCCGTATCCCCCCACCCCCGAATGCGGGTCAGTCACACAAATAGCAAATGCTGACGGAGGACATGGAAGAGCAAAGTGTACACGGAGCTGCACAGTCTTGGGGGCCTCGGGACGAAGCCAGTCGGCTGGGAAGCCGGCAATGGCACAGGGTTAAAGATGAGGGCCGGCAGAGGAGACGCCGGGCGCGGGGGGAGCTGTGCGCACGCCGGCCCTGTGAGTTCAGAACCAGGGGACGGCCACCCTGAGGACGGCCCGGAATCACAGCATGGCGGAGACGGTGCACTCCACAGGGCGCTCTCCACGTGTCAGCTGTGAACGGGCTTGAGCCTGCTGTGGAGCCTCCGCACTGTCCTGCCCATGACGGCGTTTCTGGAACTAGAAGCCAACGACTAGCTTGTCCCACACCCAAGAAGGAAGGGTGCCAGGCTCACCCAAGTGTAGCGTATGTGCGTGCGTGTGTAAGCATGTTTGTTTGTGTGTGTCACTCAGCAGCCTCACCTGTCTCCAGCCTGCATTCTTTTTTTTTTTTGCAGAACTGGGGATCGAACACAGGGGCATTCTACCTTTGAGCTACACCCCCAGTCCTATTTTTTTATTCTTTATTATGAAACAGGGTCTCACTAAGTTGTGGAGGGCCTCACTAAGTAGCTGAGGCTGGCTGTCTCAGCCTCCCAAGTACTGGGATGACAAGCGTGCGCCACCATGACCAGCTCATCCATCCTGCATTCTAATGTGACCCTTCGCTCCTCCCCCCGCTCACCCACCCAGGCCTGACACTGAGAAAGGGGGACTGGGCACTGGCCTCAGACACATCCTGCCCGGACCAAGCTGTGGGCCAGGGCCAGCCCCTGCCCACCCCGTGACTTGGAGCCCTTGGCCTCTGCGTCTGTCAGCCTCTGCCTCTCTCCTCTCTCCCCTCTGTCTCTGAATCCACTATTGCTCCGTCTCTCTCTGACGCTATTTCTCACTGACTGTCTCTCCTCCACTTCTGTCTCTCTCTCTCTCTGTCTCTCTCTCTCGGTCTCTCCTCCACTTCTGTCTCTGTCTCTCTCTCTCGGTCTCTCCTTCACTTCTGTCTCTGTCTCTCTCTCTCGGTCTCTCCTTCACTTCTGTCTCTGTCTCTCCGCCTCAGTCTCTCTCTTGGTCTGTCTCTCGGTCTCTCCTCCACTTCTGTCTCTGTCTCTCTCTGTCTCTCTCTCTCGGTCTCTCCTCCACTTCTGTCTCTGTCTCTCCGCCTCAGTCTCTCTCTTGGTCTGTCTCTCGGTCTCTCCTCCACTTCTGTCTCTCTCTCTCTCTCTCGGTCTCTCCTCTTCTTCTGTCTCTGTCTCTCCGTCTCTCCCTCTCGGTCTCTCTCGGTGTCTCTGTGTACACACACTCAATGCCTGCTCCCTAACTCTCACCTCACTCTAAGTCTTAGCCATGCAGCGAGGGGCTGCCTGCTTCTGTCGAGGGCATTTTGTCCCCTCGTAAGAATGATGCTGGAAGCACGTCCCTGTGGGGAGGTAGGGGCAGATTCCTCAGGTGACGAGTACTTGAGTCACACAGGTTCCCTGCAGCTCCCTTTGAAATGGGGAAGGATGGGAACTAGAGGAGTGACTGCTCCGATTGTGTGGATCCACCCAGACCTGTATTTGAGGCAGATGGTCACAAGTCCAAGTCAAATGTAAGTCCAAACAGCCATACGTCCAGGCCCGCAGCCTCTGCCAGCACCAGCCACAGCACGGGAAGTACGTGGCGTGCCGAACCGTGTGTGCACCTCAGTGGCAAGCCCTCCTGCCTGCGCAGCTCACCTGGCCCACACACCTGTCTGCCATGTCACAGGCCGGCCTGAGAAGGAGCCATTCCAGGCTGCCTCCCCGCCCAGTATGATGGTGACCAGATAGTGGACACCTGCACCAGCCAAGGCTCCCCCCAGGGCCGGGCTAAGCTGGAAAAGACTGCAGGACCCGTCTCCTACAGGTCTCAAATATTGTCAGTCACTTAAAAAAAAAAAAAAAAATGCTTTCCTAGCCAGGCATATACAGGTGCACACCTATAATCTCGGAGACTCCGGAGGCTGAAGCAGGAGGATGACAAGTTCAAGACCAACCTCAGCAACTTAGACCATTTCAAAACAACAAATAAAAAGGGTTTGGGAGCCGGGCGTGGTGGCGCACGCTTGTAATCCCAGCATTCAGGAGGCTGAGACCGGAGGATCCGGGTTCAAGGCCAGCCTCAGCTACCTAGTGAGGCACTCTGCAACTTAGTGAGACTCGGTTTCGAAATAAAGAATAAAAAATAGGGCTGGGGGTATAGCTCGGAGGTAGAATGCCTCTGACTTCAATCCCCAGTACCGAAAAAGAATAAAATAAAAAGAGTTTGGGGTACAACTCAGTGGTAGAGCACCCTGGGTTCAAGCTTCAGTACTACACACACATACACACACACAGAATACTTCCTTGTTCGGAGTATCTGGATACCTGAGCGCCCTTCCCAGCCTGGAGCTCGGGCCTCACTGCCCAGATGACTGGTGTCCAGAGATGCAGCTCAGACAGAAGCGGGCGTGTGAGGACCATCAACGCCCAGTGTGTTTGACTTCCTCGCCTCCTCCTGGTGACGGACGGCCACTGGCGTTTGAAAAGCAGCTGAGCGTGTTCTCCTTGAGGACGCCATTGTGTCTTCTGTAACTGTGCCCTGGCTAGCTGCCACTGTTGTCCCGATTTGGGATATACACTGGACCCATGGGTGAGGTGTGAGTCCCCCATGGACAGGGTGAGGGCTGGATATAGACATCAGGTGGACATGGCTGTTAAAATAGTCACACTCATAGCCACACTGGGGTACCGTCAGACATATGGAAGTGTCTCTCCAGAAGCCCTCTTGTTCTTGGCCAGCGTCGCTGGGTCCTGGAGGCCCAGGCCTCCTATTTCAGCACACCGCAGCCGGAATAAAGCCGTGTCTCACCACCGCCGCCACACCTCGCCGCCTCTCTGGATTGACCAGATCGAACCTGCAGCTTCTCTGCGTCTGTCCTGCAACAGCCACTGTATTTCCTCGAGTGCACTTCTGCTGGTGTTTTAATGTTTCCCTTAACGTAAATTCCCACCACAAACACACTTCCAATACGGGGTGCTCCTGGCCCACCCGCTGGGTCTTCCCTGACTCCTGGGGTTCCCATCCAGGGGGATCTATCAGGTCAGGTGATGTCACTCAAAATGGCACAGACTGAGGGTCGGCACAGCGTGACCCTGGGGTGGGGCGGAGGCTGGCAGCAGATACACCTCAGCGCCACCGCTGGGATGACAGTGTCAGGCCATTGGTAGGCAACGGTTTGCATGGTTCACGACGTCCCGTGACTTTACTCGTGTGATTGGCAAGTGCCTGGCCGCTGGCTAGAGCGTCCCGCCCCAGCATCAGTGACTCTGGAGGCTGAATGGGGAAGAGTGGCCGTCCCCATCCCACACTGAGAGGCACCAGTGGTCCCAACCTCATGACATCCGCACGTTGGCTTTACGTGTAAGCAAGACCAGCTGTGAGTGGGTTGAGTGTCACGCACCTTCTGTTGGAGAGCCGTGGGTGGGAGGAGGCTTCCTGACATAGTTGGGTTGGTGGGTGACCTGTTGATTTCAGAAGCCGTAACACTGTGCTTCCACGTGTCTGAGGACCGTACCCTGGTGTGGCTATGAGTGTGACTATTTTAACAGCCATGTCCATCTGATGTCTACACCCACCCCTCACCCTGTCCATTGAGGCAGTTGCCATGGTGAAGAACTACAGAATCAGGAGCCAGCTCTGCTTCCTCCCACGGAGACCTGCAGCCCTTCTCTTTTTTTCCCCTAAACAGTCTCTTTCTGCAAAACAATTCACCAGCTTATGCTGGAACTCACCTCTCCTCTTGCTTCTGGTCCCTTCCGCAGGAGCAGTTTGAGTTTGCGCTGACGGCCGTGGCGGAGGAGGTGAACGCCATCCTGAAGGCCCTTCCCCAGTAGGCAGGGCGCCTGAGCCGCGGAGGAGCCGACCTGACTCCAAGCCTGTGTCTCCTACCGTACCTGCATAGAAATAGGGTCCTTAAAACTCCGTAGTCAGTAGTTTGCCAGTTAAAATGTATACTTCTGTTTAACCAAATAATAGAGATTCGTGGGGCCATCCAGCCAGGGGGGAGGGGGAGAATCAGCTCATCTAATTTCACATTCTTGAGAAAACTTACCTTTCCCAAAGCACACATTCATCCTCCTCGTTACCAGCAACGTCACACTGGTGGTGGGTAACGGCAGCCTTGCCGAGGCCTCTGTGGCTTGCTGGAGGCTCAGCCAGGCGCTAGTGGAGGTCACAGATGTAGAAGTCACAGTCAACATTTGTCATAAGATGACTTATCACCAAGAGAAGCCTGAGACAGGACGTGTCGTCTTGCAGCTTTGGGGCAGATAATGAGACCACCGTCAGTGTCTCTGCCTGTTCTTGGTGGCACGCCCCTTCCAACCACACATGACCCCTGGGACAGAAAGAGGGGCTTCCCAGGCAGACACCTCCCAGCCCAGGCAGCACCACCGCTGAGGCCAGGAGCTCGTGTGATCGGCCCTGCAAAGCTGCAGGAAGCCCCAACCTGGAGACACGTCTTCAGTGTTAAGATGCTGATTTCTGCGTTGCAAAAACAGAGCCCCCTGATGAACCTCCCCGTGAGGTAAACAAAATCAGAACAAACGTGGGCATTTAACAAGCCCCGAGGGTCCCCAAGAACACTTAATCCATCGGGTGTAGGTGATCCCCGCAGGGAATTTCAATGTCCCCACCCCTGGGAAGGAGGTGCAGGAAGTCCCACAGGCTGGGTCCCGTCTGTGACATCCCAGCACCCAGAGGAGACTGCCTTTCTGCCTCCCCCCGGGGTCATTGAATGAAATTCTTGTTTCCGAGTGATTCACATTTGCCAAAATAGCATTTGAGCATCCGACCTACACCCTCCCCCCAGAAATAGGAAAACTCACTTCATCAGACTCAGAATGATGACACCCAGGATGGCACAGAAGTGTCGCTGTAAGTCACACATTCATTTGTAGGATTGAGTATGAAGACGACCATCCTTGGATACATTTCCCGTGGCAGCGTGGTAAGAACACGGCCTGTTGAACGGGGAGAGAGATGCCAAAATGTTGTCACGTCTTTAAATGGTGTTGTATATCTGCTTTAACATCTCTGTCATTTCCCTTCCGAAATTGTTTCTCCCTATCTGGAATTTAAATAATGATTAATAGAAATGAATCTATCTCAATATAGAAAGCATATACTTACTTGTAATTTCTAACTTCTTATGTTTCAAAAGAAATCCTCCAGTGTGAGATATATAAATATATTTAATTGTGTCATAATAAACTTCCAATTTCACATTTGATGGTCTTCATTTGGGGAGGAGAGAGAGCGGTCCTTCCCGGGTTCATCTTTTCCTGTTTTGACGACAGCGAACGTTCAGATGGGGTCGTCAGGGTGTGGGGGTATAGCTCAGGGGTAGAGCATTTGACTGCAGATGGGGTCGTCAAAGCCTGGCCCTTCCTGGAAGGCTGTGGGTCGTGCACGGCTTGGGCAGAGCATGTCTGAGCTTCCACCGTTAGAGTGTGGTGGTGCACACTTGTAATCCCAGCACTTGGGAGGCTGAGACCGTAGGATCCGGGTTTGTGGCCAGCCCCAGCTACTTAGGCCCTCTGCAATTTAGTGAGACCCTGTTTCAAAATAAAGAATAAAATATAGGGCTGGGGGTGTAGCTCGGAGGTAGAATGCCTCTGGATTTAATCCCCAGTACCGCAAAATTAAATAAATAAATAAAAGGGCTGGGGGTGTAGCTCAGTGGTAGAATGCTCCTGAGTTCAATCCCCAGTACCACAAAAAAAAAAAAGAAAGAAAGAAAGAAAGAAAGGCTGAGCCATCTCAGTGAGACTGCAGGTGTGCTCTGAGCTGCCCGGGACTGGCCCTTCCATCCTCAGCAGAACCAAAGCTCCTCAGCACCCCCCAACACACACACACGCACACACGCCCTACACACCTCTCACCTCACAGGAAGACGCCGTCGGCTGCGGGAAGGCACCATTTCCTTCCATTCTATGCGCTCCAATCCAACGATGAGTCAGGGGAGTGGGTTTACCACCAAATCAGACCATTCCTGACCGCACCCACAAACTCAAGGGGCGTGGCGTGTCCACTCCGTAAGGAGCCAGGCCTCAGTGGAAACTGACTTCCGTCCTGAGTGTGCATGGTGCCGGGCTCTCCCCCGCCCTCGGAGCACTGCTGGCTCACCGCCACAGAACGCCCCTGGGAGCCCCTGGGGTCCCCGCGTGTCAGGATGAAGGCGGGGCAGACCAGAAAGTAGAGAATCTGCTCCTGCTCAGGAATTCTGGACAACATACTCTTAGATACATTTCCCATCGCAGCGTGGTGAGAATTAAAATGTTCAGTATACAGCAAAGCTCTGATGAGAAAGAATTCGTTGTATATTCATGACAGAGAGGACTCGGGACCAGTGTCGGGGGAGCGTCAGTACTGAACCCACGATGGGGGGAGCTGAGCCGTATGAACGGCTTCAGGCATGGCGGGCTGGCGGCCGTTTAACGAGCAGCTCTGGAAAGACTCGAGTGGGGATTATGCAGTCTACGGGCACAGGTGCGCATGTGAGTCACGACGGGCCGTCTTCCTCGTCGGCCCGTGCTGCCCTGTGCTTATGGGATGCTGGCTGTGCTTTTTGTGTCACTTGGTCACTTGTGATTGCAGCTGGGGGTGCACTGTTCCCGTGTGAACACAGGATGCTGTTCTACTGGACCTGTGGGGACATCGAGGCACAGGCCCAAACGCCGCCTCTCGGTTCCCGTTTCCTCCTCCTAGAGGACCACGCCCTTCTTTCTTAGCGCTCTTCACGGGCTCCGGCTTTTCTACGTTTGATCGGCATTGTGGCTGTCCTCTCCACAAGAACTTAAACCTAGACAATCAACAACACAACACCCAGGTGTTTTGTGTTTAGATTCCGTGGTGCAGACACACCTGTTCTGAGTGAGCTCTGTGTGACGTCACTGAGCTGTGTGTCTACAGTGACGTCAGCTCCACTGATGTCACTGACGGTTCAGTGTGTACTCTGCCAGGTGTGTTTCTGCCACGCTGGTGCAGTGGTCAAATGGTTAAGGAGCAGACAACCACTAGGAGGATGGCGGGTTCGAAGCTAGCCTCAGAAACTTAGCAAGAACTTGTTTCAAAATAAAAAGGGCTAGCCGGGTGTGGTGGCACACGATTGTAATCCAGTACTTGGGAGGCTGAGATGGGAAGATACAGGTTTGCAGTCAGCCTCAGCTACCTAGTGAGGCACTCCACAACTTAGTGAGACCCTGTTTCAAAATAAGGAATAAAAAATAAGGCTGGAGATGCAGCTTAGAGGTACAATGCCCCAGGATTCAATCCCTAGCACCACAAAAAAATAAATAAATAAATAAATAAATAAATAAATAAATAAATAAATAAAAATAAAAAAGGGCTGAGGGTGTAGTTTGGAGAGAAAATGCCCCCAAGTTCAATCCCCAGTACCAAAAAATAAAACTTCTTAATTTGTCTTCCAGGAAAAGCATCCAGACATTTTTTTTTTGTTTCCTATTTTTTTTTTTATTATTCAGCACGGATTTTTTATACATTTCTTGAGTACAACAGGGTTACATATACATTTACAACATATCAATCATTGTCAGAGCACAATTAGCACCACTTCTTTTTTTTCCATGTATAGCCCACATTCCTAACATAGATAGCCTGGTCAAGCAAACTTTATCTAAAGTCATAAAACCATAAACCTTTAGAGTCATATATTTACCTTCTAAGAAGTAGGAGGGTCTTTCATCTACACATCCTAGGAGCAATCTCCAGACTTTGAGACGCCAAAGTAGCCATAGCAGAAGAATCATGAGTATAATTACTCATATATGCAGATAGCAACTGCCAGGGGGGAAAGGGCCCAGCTGGGCTCCCACAGCTCCCCCGTTTTTATTTTAAAATGCACAAAGGACTGTGCCTGTCTTAGGTCGTTTCCTACCAGGTGCAAAATCTTACCCATCATTGGGTCTCGATGAGCCATTCAACGAGCCCTGTCTTAGGTTGATATTGGCATCCAGACATTTCACCAGTCATTCTTACCATTCAAAACTGGCTTTTCAAGAATGGAAGCCAGTGGCTTCATGTCAATGATGTCTCAAGCTCAGAATTCCCCCACACAAAACCTAACTCCTCCCTGAAGAACACAAGACCTTGAAGAGACATGCCTTCCACTCAACAGCTTCTCCTGCTCCCTCCCTATGAATCCCGATACTTACCAATCCCAAGGGCAGATTTGAGCCCAAAGCTCCTGGCCTCCTTACAGGTTGGTGGCTCAAGGAAGTTTTTCTTTTTGCAAAAGCCTGATGTGTAAGTATTGGCTTCTGTGCGTCAGGTAGCAAGTCTTTGCTCTATAACATTATTATCTGGGTTTGAGTGTAATTTGTTAATATAATTTATCCCTCCTTTTAATAACAGTTGTATCTAACAACCAGTCAAGGAAATTCCTTAAAAAGTAACAATCTGCAGGTGGGTTCTAGCTGGCTGATGACACCCCCATCCCACTCAGCTAGAAGAAGAAAAGCCCTCCTGCTGGGCTGTGGCTCCCAGGTCATCCCACCCAAGGCACAGGAAACCTGCGCTGGGAAGCTAGGGTAGAATGCTGATCCACACCAATGACACCCTCGAGTCCCCCAGTGGCATAAAGGCAAAACTCCTCACTGTGGATCCTCCTGTGACCTGCCTGAGAGAGCATCACATGAGGATTAGCTCTGAGTTTGGTTAGGTTTTGTTTGGTTCTCCCAGTACTGGGAAAAGAACCCAGGGCCTTACACATGCTAGGCAGGTGCTCTACGGCTAAGCTACCTCCCAGCCCTTTTTATTTTGTCACAGGGTCTATGCTGGCCTCAAAGTTGTGATCCTCCTGCCTCAGCCTCTCAAGTAGCTAGGATTACAGGTGTGGGCCACTATGCCCAGCCCTCTTAATAAAAAATTACAGAGCACATGTGGACCTGGCTACAATTAGAGTAGTTTGACCCTTGAAGAAATGCAAATAATACAGCAATATGAAAAGGCAATAAAGTCAGTTCAAGATGTTAAATGGCATATAAAAAGAATAACAGCATAAAAGAAAAGAACAACGGGATTTGAAAAGGAGCCAAATGAAGCTTCTAGAAATGAAATCAAAAGGGAGCCATTGCCTTAAAATCAGGGAATGTATGTTCACACGATACAGGCTGGAGTTAAAATAATGTCTGGGCTAAATAGAACATGGCATATAGCTGGAAACTCAGCCTATAAATGGAAGACACAGCTGAGAAAACCATACCTGGAATGAAAGTGACAAGAGAAGTCACAAAACAGTGAAAAAAGGCAAGTCCCAGAAGAAAGTGGAACGTGGTGCTGTGGGATGGTTATGATTTCGATTTAGAATGCCCCCTGAGAAGCCGGGCATAGTAGCACATGCTTGTAATCCCAGTACTTGGGAGGCTGAGACAGGAGAATCAACAAGTAGACTCTCAACAAGTAGACTCTCATCAACCTCGTGAGACCCTGTTTCCAAATAAGAAATAAAATCGGGCTGAGGGCATAGCTCGAAGATAGAATGGCTCTGGGTTCAATCCCCAGTGCCACAAACCAAAAAAAAGAATGCCCCCTGAGACCTCAGAGACAAGGCAGCCATGTTGGAGGTGGGGCTTTGGTGATGGGCGGGGCCCTGGGGATTTGGCCTCAGGGATTATACATGGTCCCTCCTTCCCTTGCTGTCTCTCTTGTGCTCAGTCTCTCTCACGCACGCTCAAGACATATTCTCTCTCTCTCTCTCTCACTCTCTCTCTCTCTCTATCTCTCTCTCTCTCTCTCCTTCCACTCCATTCCCTAAGCTCAGCAGACTTGACCCAACCTAACATGGACTGAACCCCTGAAATCTCCAGAATTGTGAGCAAATCAGTCTTCCTTCCTCTAAATTGTGGTCATCAGGTGTTTTGAATTATAGCAGTGAGAATGATTGCTGATTGAAATAGGACTTTTGTTTTGTTTGTTTTGTTTTTTGGTACTTGGGATTTAACCCAGGAGCATTATACCTCCAAGCTACACTCCTAGCCCTTTTTTAATTTTTATTTTGAAACAGAATCTTGCTGGATTGCTGAAGCTGGTCCGTAGATTACAATCCTCCTCTCTCAGGCTCCTAAGTACTGGGATTACAGGTGTGTACCACCATGCCCAGCTGCTGCAGGATCCTTAGGAACCTCCTATAGGCAGGTGCACTTACTCAGCGTCCTAGTGCTGCTGAGTGTTTGCACCTGGGAATCAACTCTGGGGTTAGGGTCAGCTGTAGGCGGGGGCCAGGGATTTGTTTGGAATTTTTATCATCAGGACTCGACATCCTTCCCTACTGGTGCATGTGACCTGAGTGTTTTCTGCAAGGTCACAGCAGGCAGGCTGGGAGCTGTGCACCTGGCTAGGCATGGGCAAGTGGTGCAGATGATTCTAGACCTCATTTCAGAGGCCTCTGAGTACTCACCTTTTTTTTTTTTTTTTTTTTTTTGCGGTACTGGGGATTGAACTCAGGGGCATTCTACCTCCGAGCTACACCCCCAGCCCTATTTTTTTATTCTTTATTTTGAAACAGGGTCTCAGTAAGTTGCGGAGGGCCTCACTAGGTAGCTGAGGCTGGCTGCAAACCCGGATCCTCTGGTCTCAGCCTCCCAAATGCTGAGATTACAAGTGTGCACCACCACGCCCGGCTGAGTACTCACCTTTCAACACCACGTGGTTTCATCCTCTAGCAATTCAGTGGTGCACTCTTATACAATTGTTGCTTAAGACCATAGAGGGAAAAAGGTTAGATGTGGTCCTACAAAAAATAAAAGATCCAGGTATTGTAACCGGGTATGTAAGTAATGCACTGATGCTTCCATGACAGCCAGACCACTGACCCACTGTTCTCAGGGTGTTGGAATGGTGCTGGACTTCCTTGGAAAGGCACACTCCTGTGCACACACACATACCTTGTTGGTAAACAAGGTCCCTACTGGGTGCTCTGAGCCTGGTGAGGGAGGGCACGGGCCACCACCATCTCCAGTGCCAAGCAGGTCCCGCTACAGGCCTGCTGCCTCGTCATCAGCAACGCACTGATGTGGGCAAGGATTACCTCCCAGCCCTGCAGGCTGCTCTGGGGGCAACTGCTGCCGGGCAAGATTTTCCATTCTCCTCTGAAGCCCCAAGGTCATGGCCCCCAGCCTGGGGACAGCAAGCAGGCTATCCCATATCAGCTTGCCCCAGGGGGACATCAGGACCCTCGAGCAGCTGCTTGTGGCATCTGCAGTAACTGCTGTGGGCCAGAACAGTCCCTCAACCCCCGGCAAACGCCATGGCTGCCCTGTAGGTTCAGAGTTTCTCCCAGAGTCTTGAGATTTGAGTTAAAGCTGTCAGTGCATCTGACTGTGCGATGTCAACCAAGAGGACTATACTGGGATGCTTTATTTTTTTTTTTCTTGCAAATGTGACTGAAGACTCTTTGAAAGCTGGTCCCCGCCCCACCCGCCCCCACCCTCTGCTGTCTTTCTCCTCTTCGCTTCTTGCATTTAAATGCATGCACGAAGCCATTTGAACACTCTCCGTGGGGAAATGACAGTGATATTATATGTAATCTGTGTTTTGTGCTTTATTAATCAAGTAGAACGCTAATAAAAAAAAAACCTTCATAATTAGTGGAATAGGCATTAATTCAAAGATGTTTATTGGAATAGAAAATTAGAATTTGATTATACCTTTGTTCCTGAACAATGGCTGGTTTTCATTTTATTTGGGTATTTGTTTAGAAACTGGTCTTAGCTATCTATGTTGCTTCATTTATTAGACAAACCAGATGGTTTATGTAATTTGCTTTCTTTGGTTGTGTACAGTTGATGGGTATCTCGGTGGTTTTTCTGGA
The DNA here is from genome assembly GCA_004027655.1 of Graphiurus murinus. Taxonomy (NCBI): domain Eukaryota; kingdom Metazoa; phylum Chordata; class Mammalia; order Rodentia; family Gliridae; genus Graphiurus; species Graphiurus murinus. The sequence goes on from PVLC010003701.1 coordinate 74,289, forward strand.
CAGGAGGTAATCCCCCCAAGTTCGGCTCTGTGCTTTCCCTAGGGGATGTCCTTGGAGGCACATGAACAGGCACAGGTGCCCTTCAGGCCGGCGTGGGCACGTGCTCCCCCGTGTGGGGGGCCAGGCCTGGACGGGGGACACCGCGTCCTGCTCTGCCATGAGCCCTTCCCAGCCGGCAGCCTGGGGCATCCACTTCCAGCGCTGGTGCCGTTGGGCAGGGAAGCAATGGCTGACAGCTGGCCGCAGAAGAGTTTTCCTGGGGAATGCTCCCAGGACGGGCCACTGCTGGTCCTGAGGGTCCCAAAAGTCAAGGTTAGACAAGCTTCGGAGCAGGTGGCCCTGGCACGTCAGTGTGCTGGAGCGTCACTGTCAAGCCCTGCCTGCAGTCTCCCTGCCCTGTCTCTGTCTCCCCACCTCTGCGCCCTCCCCTGATCCAGGGCACCTGTCTCTCTCTCTCTATCTCCTGGGGTTTCATTTTGTGGGGTTTGGTTTGTTTACTTGTTTGTTTGGTGGTACTGGGGATAGAACTCAGGGGCGTTCTACCTCTGAGCTATACCTCCAGCCCTTTTCAGTTCTTATTTTGAAACAGAGTCTCATTAGGTCACCAAGCCCGTACTGCATCCCACACAGACCCGTGGGGACAGACGGGTTACGCTGGGAGCACCTCTGCTGCTGAGCGCCGTGTGTGCTCCTAGACACAGGAGCTGGGCTC